>BMAO01008896.1:0-132430 GCA_019973975.1 Trichonephila clavata | reverse complement strand
TCTAAATTAGATAGACTTTGTAATTTTGAACCATGTTTAAGTGACGAGGACGACCCCTGAGCCTGAACACTCTGCCAAAACGAAACCACCACACCAACAACAGCCCTGTGGCTGAGTGGTAGAGTATCGGTTTTTCCGCCACATGTCCATGTTTCAAATCCCAGATTGGACAAGGTCCATTCAACATTTCAGTAGGTCTATAAATATCAACTTTGCTTGGGAAAAGAACACTTGGCGTTTCGTGTCAGACTGGCCAATAGACCGAAACTTTGTATGTACCCCAGCACCTGAGATAGGCACATTAGGCTTTGGGACTCATAGACTCTGGCACCACTAAGTTCAGTTCAGTTCATTTATAACATAGATGCTAATTCAAAACTATAGCTCTTGCCTTAATTGGTGTAAAAAAGCAATTCAAAATGAATGATAATTTGTATATGCGCCTATAAATAATTGTATGAAACTTTTTGTTGTAACTTATAGAATATTTAATTTTTTTAGAATTCTTAACTAAATATTCAGATACACCACGAAATACAATAATTAAGAATATTTTGAATTAAATAGGTTAATAATTGAAAGAAGTTATCTCATTTAAACAGAGAAATATAAAATAAAATAAATAAAGTTATGAAACGCATTCAATGTAATTTGATTATTTTTTTGCTTAAACAAATCTCAATAAATTAAAAGTTTAGTTTTTTCATTAAGGCATCAATTTTTTTGAATACATTTTTATTAATATATCTTCAAATTAAGATATTCAAAGCGAATTCTGAAATGTTTAGTCAATTTTTGTTGCTGCTAGATTAAAATTATTTCAAAAAATCCTTTTTAAAAAAACAACATATATTACAATAGTAAAATTATTTAAATTTATTCATTGAAATAATTATAATTAAAATAACGATAAACTAAATAATTTTGGGATGTAACTTGTTATGCTTAATACTGTAGCTCATTTAATTTTCTTTTAATAAGAAAAATTGTCCCAACACTTAAACAATATCATTTATAAAATAATGCTTTGACAATTTTTGTACGCATTGTTTCTGCACATATACATTGACACATTAGAAATTAATTAATTATTTATAAAATAAAGTGGAAAATATCCTAAATTGCATTCTCAGGAGAATGGCACACACATAGGTATATTCTGACATAATATATAAGATGTTTGATATTTGCACGCAAAATTGTAAGAAGTAGTGTCCGATCCTGTCAAAAAACAAATGCATTAAGATTAATGAAAAATATAGAAAGTTTTTCATTATCTAGTAATTACTGTGAAAAATATTCAGGTAATTTAAAATGAATACCAATAACTATTTACTTTTTTCAGACTTCTGGTGCGTGTGAAGTAAGTGTTCATTTCTATCTAAATATAAAGCAGCATGAGTTCTGATGGCAACGGGCCTTGTGACTTTAAATCATAGTGAAAGAACGCAGGCAACACCCGTGTCCCTCTCAGAACTTCACCAACTCGTCCACGGAAGGACATTGATCCTCGTAAGATTTAAAAAGCACCCTCCTTGCTACTTGTGGGATCTTCAGCTAAACTAGGGCTCGAACTTCTGATGAAACGGCCACAATTCAGAGACTAGAGTAACGCAATCCTACTCTGGTGTTTGAATTTTATATTGACTTTCATCCACAGGAGTGCCACAATGTTTTCTTTATAAGTATATGAAACAAGAAATTGGGGGGGGGGTGAATATTAACGTCGTACATTCCAGCTATTCACGCGCTTTTGGCAACAAACCTCAACCTCATAATTTTGAACCAAGTTAAAATGACGAGGATGGCCTCTGAGGCCTTACCTCCTTCTTGTAACTTCCACACCATGCCAAAGGGAGGTCGTTTCAGTTCGCTATATTCAACTTGCATCAGCCACTTCTGCACGGTACCACTTCAGTGGGAGCAGCTAAGAGCCCATTATATTGGCTACCACTGTCCTCACAATAAGCAACCGAAAAACAATAGTAATTATGGGTACAGAATTCCTCATTAAGTAGTATACAGGTAGCAGAAAACTGTGTAGCAATGCATTTGAAGTAGCAGAGAAACGAAAAACCAAAATTTCAATTGCCTGTCATAAAACCAGTAATCAAAAGAAATGCTTTTTAGTCAATACCAACAAAAATTCCAATTTCATAAAATCTTAAAATACGATTTCCATTGTAAATGTATATCCTGACTTATTTAATAAAAAAGTGGTAAAATTTATTTATAAGGATTAAATATCACTGCAATTAAGTTTTTTTCTCAAATATAGATTATATATAAACATCAAACCAATTTCTGCTTTTTACGCATAATTTTTTTTTACATACAAACTATTTTAAAAAAATCTTTTTCTGATCCTCGCTCGAAAAGTACTTTCTAATGCATTTCTCAATATCTATTAAGGGCATTGTTTCTGATATGTTGATTAAAATTACAAAAGCACTGAGAATGTTATAATTTCGTTACACAACAAAGCTGAATACAAAGTAGTGGTAATAGACGCTCGCATTTTTGAACAATGATAGAGTAACGAGGACGGCATCTAAAATAAAATTATTGTTTCATTACTTCCTAACCACACCTAAGGGAGGACCTTTGAACCTCGACGTATTTATCATGAAACAGCGCTCTGTGCACTGTGGGTCATCAGCGATACATGGCTCCAAAACGTAATATACCAGCCATGTGTGTTCAACATTAATCGGCGACTGTAAAGTACTTTTACAAATAAAATATGTTGCCTATATCAGAACTCCTGGACAAAATGCATATTTAATTTTTTTCTTTTATTGTGACAAATGCGTGTATGTTTGATATTAAAAAAATAAAACATTAGTAGCAGCTTGTAGCCCCAAAATTTACTGCGGTTCTTGTTTAAAAGCGTTTGCTCATTCTAAAATTTGCAACTGCTATAATGCAGCAAATTTATTGCAAGACACAAGCATGTTTTAGTGTCCAATATTTATCTATTATGTCATAAATTAACCCATAAGAATATAAAAATCGCAATTTTTAGCACAGGTAATTATTTTATTTTTTTTTTGGCAAGGCAAGTGCATTTCGTCAGTTTCATCACTCAAACATCTATAAGTGAAATTCCATGTTCTTCTACAATTCTTGAGCATTTACATTTATATTATCAATATACACTCAAATATGTTTACGCTGTTTTTTACACAATTTTGAAACATCACGGTAAGCAAATGCAACGTTTTTTTGTTTGTTTGTTTTTTAAATTTTACACGATATTTTGTTCTAGCGTGAATCCCAAGCAATATGCGAATTCCTAACCTTTCAATGTGGATCAAATACTGCTTATTTGCATACTGATTATTGAAGTAAAATAAATATTTTTTGAATCGTTATTGTTTTTAACGATTTGGAAATAACATGGTGAATAAATTTAATGATATTTTTGATGACATTTTTATGTACAAAATATATTTATGCATTTATTTTTTATTTCCATGATTGTAAAAGCCTCCGCATGTTAAATATTGTACAGGAATGAAAGCAAAATCAAATTACAATTTATGAGTAGAATATATCAAAATATAAGAACTGCATATGTGCATTTGTTTAAATAAATATCTTAAAATATTTTAATAATAATAGTGTTGAATTTCACACACAAAGGATATATATATATATATATATAGTTTCGATTCCTGTTACTTTTTTAGATACATAGATGACTTAATCATCTTTAGTAATATATTAAATTATGTTCCTAGTTTTAAATATTATCCTCAATGTCTGAAATTATCAAAAACCAATTATAATAATGACTGCAAACTTTTTAGACCTACAATTAATTGTTAAGAATAATATACTAATTAGTAATATTTTTGATAAAAGAGACTCTTTTGATTTTAACTTTATTAAAATGCCTTTTTGGGAAAGTAACTTACATCTCTCTCTATCTATTTTTAGAAATATCATCTTAAATTTTATAAAAAGAAATAACGATTTAGTCACAGATAATGATGTTAAGCAAAATAATTTTAAGCTATTCTGCAATAATTGCTTGGAATACAACTATCCAAGTAATTTAATTTTTAAATATATTTCTAAATTATCTCTCTAATTCTCCTTTTTAAGGTTTAAGTATTATTCTTTGTTTTTTCTCCTTCTGTTTTTTATTATTTTCAATTTGTTTTTGTTTAATTACAAAAAAACTATCCAGGTGGCCACTTGCGCCAATCTGAATATACTTTGCCTTAGTCGCTAATTTGTACGTGCAGATATTTCGTTCAAGTGGCTAGTCCGACACGATACTCGCAGTGTTCAGTTCCCAAGCAAACTTGGCATTTATTTATCGATTCTCTGAAGAGATAAATTCTGAATGGGCCTTGCCTTGCTCGGGATTTGAACATTAGACCTGTAGCGTTGGAAGCCCGATACACTACCATTCAGCTTTATGACATTTAAAGAGAGGAACAAAATTTCTAAAAATTCTTCATCAGCAGCCTGATAGGGCTGCTTACTAAGTACCATTTCATACGATGGAATTCATAGTAGTTCAAGCCAATACATATTAAACATAATAGATGAAAAAAACCTCGGAGAAAAGAAAAAAATTGCAAAAAACTAACGAAGAAGGAAAAGCATGTTAACATTCCTTTTTATTTCCAGCGCTCTATAAAAACGCTTTGTTGAATTTCAAAACAGAATCTCAAACTTCCACCATGTAATTTTAATTGATTTGCAAAATTTATCTATTGCTTTAGTTAAAAAAAAATTGGTAGCATTTCTTTTTCTGACATAAAAATCACTGTTATTAAGTTTTTTCCTTGTGAAAAAATATATTATCGATAACAAACTTTTTTTCTTCTTTTGAAGAAATTCTTTTTTATATAAACCTTGAAAAGAAGCTTCAATGTGTGACCATCGAATAGAAATTTCTAAAATATTTCTCGAATTTTACCAAACAGTTATAAAAAGTTAGATTTTCTGATGTAAGTTATGTAAAATTAAATTATGATTGAGAGTTACATTTAAGTAGCAATATAAAGATACACAAGTGATATTGGACACAAAACTTGCAGGTTTGAACCACGGTGTCTAGTGACAAAAATGACCCCAAAGCTAGCACCCTCCTCTCCTTCCATACCAAATCAATGTAAAGGTTTTTTGAATCTTGACATGTGTCACTAACATGTGTCTTCTAAACATATTGGGGACAAAAAATTTAATTACGAAGAAATTATGTTGGATGTATTAGAACTCTTGATCATAATGCTCATTTAAATTTCCTCAAAATGAAAAACAATTTTGATGTTTAAAAATATATTTAAAAAAACAACCAGTGTAATCTTGCAGTTCAAAATTTTTGCTACTGTTCTCGTTTCTTTATGTCTATTTATTCAACAATTTGTAACTGCTATCATTGTGGTGAGATATGTTCTTAAGAGGGTTATTCTGAAATTTTTGAGATACACCTATGTTTTTAAAGTTATAATGACAAAATTTTAGAAATGTTCAATGTAGTCTCCTCCACAATCAATGCACTTTTGTAGATGAATTTTCCACTTAAAAGTCTGAAAAATTAATTTCTTTGAATTGATGAAAAATGCATTTATAGCCACAGTCTTCTTTCACTGAATGAAAAGGATGTGCTCTTCTTTCACTGAATGAAAAAGAAACGACTGAATTCACTTGCGTTCTCTTTTAGACTAAAAAAAAGTTACACATTGCTTAATCCGAAGAATAAGTTGGAAGTTCTATCACTCAAATTTGTTTTGGTTTAAGACACTCTACTATTATTCCGGCTTAGGAGAAGATGCATTGCCATAAGGAAGCAGTAGACTCCTAATATTCAATTGTTGGAGAAATTCTGGAAGCTATTTTGGGGTATACTAGTTTGCTAATACTGTCTTCTGTCTTGCCAACTTGATGGTTTTGACCAATTTAGTACTTCTGAATAAAATTGCATACATAACTTTTTTCATTGCTCGTTGTCTTTTTATCATTGTCGACTTAGGACCATCTTCTGAAAACCCGTACCTTGCTTTCTTGACGTGTTGAAACGTCAAAAAACGGTAAGTTCGTTTCAACACACGTTATAGATTTATATATGATTCGGTGGCCATTATCATTTAGTAATTTTCAGACACACTTCTGTTTTTGGTGTTCAGTTAGATTATAAGGAACCCAACGGCAATTTTTTTTTTCGTATGTAATTCTTCATGATGATATTTGTGTTTGGCTGACGATCTAATATTAAGCTGTTTCTGTATTATTCGGTAGTACAGCGGTAATATCGCCCACTAACATTTTATAACACCCACTAATATTATGACACACACTTTAGCTGGGATTACTGCCAGTTACGACCTTTTTGTCTATTCTTCATCCTCAAGAGAATTCTGATATCTGCAAGCTTCTTTAAACCATCTGAATATAGTAGCATAATATGGAGATTCAACAACAAATTCCAATTGCAGCCGTTGAACGCATTCGCCTTGATTGAATTCCGTTTTAAAATCATAGAATGATTATGTTTTCGCTTCAACTCTGTTTTCTCTTCTATCCAAATTTTTTTCTACGCTAGGTAACTTGAAGAAATCAGTACAAAATCGCCTGCAGTAATACATTAATAATTTCAAACATTATGTTCAAGGCATAGATTTAAAAATAGAATTCAAAAATATCTCGAGATTCTTACAGTTGCTAGATTATTCCAGAATGTATCTATAGAAAATGTTTAATTGTAATAGAGATAAATTCAATCATTTCTGTGGATCTTTATGTCTCATGCGTAATAGAGCAATTTACATCACTCTGCATTCAATTGGCGAAACATTCCCTCCTGGGAATAAACTGAAGTATATTTTAAATGATACGATACTTAAAATGTCTAATATTCTTACAATGAATTATGTTATTATGTTAAAAAAATAATACAATGCTGAACAAAAAACTGCCATAAAGATTTATAAACACTAGAATGCAAAGTTTTTTCTACAATTTTCTAACTACTTAATACACTTAGGTAAATAAAACGAATAGCATTAACGATACATTTTTCAAAATCCTAAATATATGTGAGTAAATGAGTTTATCAATGTATTGCTTTACAGTTTGTTTTAGAAATAGAAGGAAAAATTTCAGAGGGGAGTAATACTTGGCAGCATCAGAAGAACAAATTGCAAGACAACATGAGGTCTCCAACCACGTTTAAACGGATTGAATCCCAAAAACGGTTATGAGTGCCCCATGTCTAGTGGATTGCAAATGGGCATTAAAAAGATAAAAAAATACAATTATTAGACATAAGTCATGTTTACAATAGGCACAATGATTTGCAACTCGACGTGGAAAATGCAATGCCAAGGGATTGCCACAAGAATTGTTCAAGTTCTTGCGCATAGGTCATAACACAGCCGACACCAAAGGACAAAGTAATGTATGATGCCTTCAATCAAATCCGGGCAACTGGCTATTTCAGGTGTTCTCAGAATTCGAAATCCAAAGGATTTGGGGAACACGGAAGCCAAAAAACAGTTCCACGCATCCATTTTACATCCCATAGTATATGGTATGGTGGTTAAGCAGACGGGTCGAAAAATATTCTGTAGCATAATCATGCATGAACACATTATGGGAAAAAGTAGTATCCAATCCCTGCAACAACTTCGGAAGATTTGAGAAACTTGTTCCGGCCATGGCGCTTAAAATTTTGCATTTATTTCAAACCCCGCACCCCTCGTCTAGCGCATCATCCACTCGACTTCTATTATTGTGATTTTCACTGACTGAAGGTGATCTGGGAACCCAAGGTCCAATATCATTTATTTTCACAATACTGCCTACAATTATCACTCTGAATTTGTCGATAGATATCAGCGACATCCTGTGTAAAGCAACACAATGTTATTCGTTATAATTCTCGTAATTCTGAAATTCGGTCAAATGTCGCGGAAGAAAAAAGCCTAGACAAATTTATCAAGCAACAGCTTTATTATACAGCAAGTCTTCAACAACACAATGGTGATATCCCTAATAATCAGGCAAGATCCGGCAACCAAACCAACTCACTTTATGTCCCAATGCTCAGGTGTATAAATTCCACGTGAACTTACAATCCTCAGGAGTACCTTGCTGCTTTCACAATAAGACTGACAGAGGAGATTTCCTTGAAAAGGATGTCAATTTTATTTATTCAAGAATAGAAACACAGAAGGCATTTTGATGCTTGACTACACAATCCTGAATTGCAATAAGCTAAAGAAGTACAATATTTTGAAATGGTAAAAAATTCCTTAAAATATTTGTTATGCAGTGTAAAAGTTGCAAACTACCATTTAATACTCCGGAGCTCAATGCATTAAGAGAAAAAAAAATTTCAGTGACGGAATATATCAAATTTAGATTTAAATAAAAACAAAAAAAAACACTTTCACGATAAACACATAATAAAAAAAATATAAAACCTTCTTAATCTTCTGTTATAAACCCAGCGTTCTACGGAAACGCTTTGTTGAATATCAGCAGCCAATCCATAGATCCAACAAGATAGTAAAAACATTATCTGCATTGCAACTTTATAGTTTTGTTTGTTTAATAGAAGGTGGTAAAAGTTATTTATGACAATAAAGTATTGCTAAATTTATTCCCTTTTGTAGACATAGATTATTAATTTCATCATGTATTTGTTTTTAATTGTTTCCATTTTTGATAAAAGTTTCAGAATGTGATCCTCAAGTAGAACATTCTTATACATTTCGCAATATGCGCTGAGGGTCATTGGGCACTGGGTTCTCGAGGAACCCTCCGTCCCATATCTAAATTATTGTATCAGAGTCCTGAAATTAGTCCGTAGGAAAAAAAAGAGTCTCTTGATTTAATTAGAATAAAAAGTCACTTTGGTTGATTTCGCAGTCCGCGAGATGGGGCCCGTGAACACTGAACATCGGGTGCAGGCAATGAAGTCGAAGGCTGTCATGTGTGGTGGATGGAGATCCAGGGCTGTCTCTAACGAATGCCGAGACTCGCATTTGACAGGTTGATTGAGAGGGATGACGTAATTGTCTGTTAGAGACAAGGCTGTCGGTCATGGTAATTTACGAGGTCGGTTCTACTGGTAGAAAGGGAGCATTGTTGTTGGATGGTAAAGCTTCTATTTTTCTGCGAAATTTTAAATAGAGTATTAAGCATATATTCCAGATTCTAATGAATATTTTTTTTTCAAATATATGAAAATACAAGTGTGTTGCAGTTTACAGAAAATGAATAAATCGAATGCAAGGCATTCTACCAATCATGTAATTCCAGATATGCTTGTAAAGCAAGATAATCGGCAATAAACATTTAAGATTATTTGACACGAATCTTTTCGATATTAAGGCAATTGGAGCGTTGAAAAGGGAAGCTGAGCTTTTTTTACATCAAATTTAAATGGTTCTCACTTACTTAAATCAAAAGCAACATAAGTAAAATTTTACGTTGAACTATCTGTATATTTTTGTACCTCTTTTCATGGAAAAAAGTTTCATTTTAAATTACAAACATATCTGTATAAGCAATAAATAATCAATATTTTTTTTATTTTCGAGGCATGTTCTTTCATTTAGGTACACTTTTCACAAATTCCACTGCATATATGTCTATAAAAATTTTACAGAGTTTTCGCAAACATAACAATCCATAAAAAAAAGTAATAAATTTAAAAAAATATTTATATAAATTTTAAAAAAATAAATTTAGTGATTTAAATTCCAAACAAAATTATGCTATTTCTAATATCTATTAATGTTTATTTGAAAAAAAAATCATTCACTTTGTTGAAAATTTGAGGAAATTATAATATGCAAAATATCAGCACTATAGATGAAAAAGATTTTGATAAAAGTGTACTGGAATCACCAAAAAAAATGCATTTTGAGAAAACTGTAAATAAAAATATTTTCAAGTATGATTTCTTAAATGAGACTTTTTAATAGAATATAAAGCCATACCATAATTAAGTAGATTATTTTGTATCATTTTTCTGTACTTAAATTGTAAGTTTAAAATTCTAGATTATTTAGAAGTATTTCTAATTACTCTTTCCCTACTTGATCAAAACGAGTTTTCAAGGATTCACTCCTTCAGTTAAAATACCAAAATTTTATGTCTGTAAGTTTTAGTATTTTTACTTCACTTTGAGCATCATCTGTAAAGGATATTGAAGAAATTATTACACATATGTTTGCTGTTATAAAAGTACACTAAGGAAACATCTTTGATGAATTAAAGAAAGCTAATTTATGTAGCTGTTTTTAAAAATTACAACAAAAGAATATTTGTTTTTGCACTTATACATACGGATATTTATTGATTTTAAAGTAAAATCAACAGTTATAAACATATAGAGTTCCTCATGATCATTCAAATGGTGTCAATAAGCAGTTAGAAAAAACAAATTGTCTATATTTTACATGTTGTGTATTTTATTCAGAATAATTTTCAATATCCATTTTGTCCTATATTCACTTGATTTATAATTTAGGACCTACACTGAGGATTAATAAACGTAAAACTGGATGAGTGAGTGAATATTAACGTCGCACTGTTCAGCTACACGAGAGGGGTTCTGGCGAAGGACCACGTAATTTTGAACCATAGTCAAGTGACGCGGGTGACACCTGAGCTGGCACCCCCTCTCCTAATTACCACACCAGCGTAAAACCAGATATAATTAACATTTCAAAAAACAATTTTTTTAAAAAAATTTGTTCCTAATTATTTAAATTTTACGTAATTTTTTCATAAAAAATGTAGAATTTTTAATCGGAGCATATAATACAGAAAAATTACATTATTTGTATAGAAAAATTAGTTTTTTATAATACATATTACAAACAAAACTGATTTTGAAGAAAGATTACTTCACTCATAGTTAAATCCCATTTGTTAAAAATTTTAAAATTCAATATTCTAGCATTTTATATCGAATTCTTATAAATAATGCACCTATAGATGCGGCAAAGCGTTATAATTGTTTTGAAAGAAAATAAAGAAATTCAAATTTTGAAGCATTTTCACATTTTTACCGTAACAAATTGAAAAAAAAAAAGTTGCGTTGAAATTATTTTCATAAAAATATCTATGGGCATTTTTAAACCTCTTCTATCTAGAAGACTTAAATAATTTCTCCCTTCCACATTTTCCGATTCGAATTTGATTTTTTTTATCTACAACAAATATATACATATATGCAATCGGAGCATTCGAATTTTAAATTATGCACATAATAACACGCTATGTACATTGCAAAACTTGATACTCTTCTGCATAAATATCATCTGATATATTTTAAAATTTCCTAATGATTGTCTTTTTTGAAGTTTGTATCAACTTTTTTTTTTTTTTTGCAAAAAAAATAAATAAATACATAACAATATAAGAACACAAGCGGGAATATTGTGTATTACTCAAAACCCGGGGAAAACATCCCACTTTGGCCACGTTATTTGTTTTTTTTTGGGGGGGGGGGTGTATGTCGCGGACTTTTAAATCTTGACCGACCTAAACCAAACACGATTTCCGACGAATGACGAAAAAAGCCGAGTGAGCGTTACCTTCCCGAGCGCGACACTTTATTCAAGTTCACTCTTCCTCAAAAGGCGCTAAAGAAGTTTTTACTTCAAAAGGAAAAAAAAAACAAATTATTAGATTTATAGTATCAAATTCTTGCTACAGATTTTATTCTCTGTGTTTATTTATTATAAACTAAGTTTTCAATGATTCAAATAATTTTTGTATCTAATCTCGAAATGAACATCCTAGTGATGAAAAATTTGTACGGATATATTCTGCGATAATGTATTGAACATTTTGGAGACTGGTGCTTTCAGGAAATTGCCTGTCTAAATGTAAATTTCTGACTTCCTACTTTTCAGTTTATTATTTCTTTATGATTGACACTATTTTATATTATTGAAAGTTTTTAGACTTGCCGGATTGCTTCATACCAGCCTTTACAAGACAGACATCATCCATTTATTTTTGAATACATTTGGTATTGTATCTCGTGAATAAAATAAATAAGGTAAGAGCATACGTTTGTAAAAAAGTAGGTCTTTTTGAAAATGTGTAGTCTTCTCCGCAAGTATCTGATAATGAAATCAGTTGAATATTTATAATGCAGTTTTTTCATTACCTTTTTCTCTCTTAACTTGCAAGCTTTGCGTAAAAGATCTAAATGTTACTTCAGCACTCACTTTTTCCCACCTGGACTCTGTCTGCAAGCACCACTTAACCACTCCTACTTTCCACGTTCTTTACAACAATCAGGTAGCTAGCTCCCTATCCACCAGGACTGCCACTTTCGTCAGGCACCAAAAGGCACTCAGATATGTGATTTAGGCTCGCGAAGCAAACCAATTGCCCATTGACGTCAAACGTATATGGTATCTTGAGAAAAGTTTTTTATAAAGCCAAGCTATTAGCAAATTTATGTTATTTTGTTGGTGTTTATGAATTAAATTAAGAAAAATACCAATCAGGAATTTATACCACTTATTGAAATGAGGTATTTTTACTTAAAATATAATAAAACTTTTATTGAATTTTGGAAAATCTGATATGAATGAAATACATTCATATCAGACTTTCAGTTACATAACTTTGAGAAATAAATATAATGTTCAGAAAGATTTGATTCTCTTATTTAACTAAATAATAATGCTTAATGTCAATTGTTTAAAATTCACCACTTGTATAAGGAAGAAATCTTACTCTTTCTTTATCTAATGAATATTTTCTTTCCGTCTGTTCGATTTTTTTCCTAATCAAAATGGCAAGCGTAAAAAAAAAAAATAATTTCAGTCGACCACTCTGTATTCGGAAACGTTTGCAGATACATCAGATTTCATCTAAGGAAACCAGTACACTGTCTTCTCTAAAGAGTGCAGATTTATAAAATAAAACTAATTGCTAAGTATTTTCTTCTACGATTCATGCACATTTACAATTCGATTACCAATATACACTGAAATATTTCTTACGCGTTTTTTAACACAATTTGGAAACATCACAGTAAAGAAATGTAACGATTTTTTTTTCTTTTTTTAAGTTTTACACAAGATTTTGTTCTTGCACGAATCCCAAAAATATAGGGATTTGTGCCCTTTCAATGAGAATCAAATACTGCTTATTTGCATGCTGATCATTTAAATAAAGCACATATTTTTTTTCACGTTATTGTTTTTCTTGATTTTGGAATAGCATGGTGAATAAATTTAATGATTTTTTTCCACACTATTTTTGTACTAGCTTGAATTTAAAAAAAACAAAATAGCAAAACGTGATTTTTGGCTGAGAACGCTTTGAATGAGTTTATTGCAAATTATGATGGTATAAACGGCGGTAATGACAAAGTCGAAGATAAAGATCAACCGTTAACAGCTGATTTTACTGTCTAGGGCTTGAAATTTTCTACAATCATGGAATATTTTCGTTCTCTCCACCCTGACATAGAGCAAACATTACAATTCCAGAGTAATCTGCAGTTTCATTGACAGGATATAAGGAATGATATAGGGAACTTTGAGTAACCAAAAAAAATCGCCCTTAATAACAGATTTTGTAACAAAAAAAACCCAGCAGAGGCTGTTATTAACGAAAGGATTTATTCATTAGAAATAAAACCAACAATAGTGTAAGACATATTTTACACATCTACTGATGACATCATTTTTATCCAGTTCGTAATAAATAAGTAAGGTTATTACCAAGTACCGAGGAATGGCTGTTAGTGTATTGTTTTATTCCTAATTGAAAATTTAATTCGTATTTCTTGTATGCCTTTTTATACTGAATTTTTTTAAACACACTAAGTTTATCTTTTTTCCCAAGAAAAAGGAATTATTTTTGTTTTAAATATATTGAACATTGATTTTATTTTTACTGTTTTTGCACGGTTTTTTTGGGGCTGGGGAGGATACATATATATATTTAGAGGTTCTTCATCTTATATTTTATTTAAAGTTGTGGATTGTGTCTCTAAATTCACCATGTGTCACGTGTTATATTTTATATGATTTTTTGAACTTTTTAATCACTAATATATCTACCATGTAAAAAAAAGAGTAGAGGATGTACATGGGAATTGAACACTAAATGAGCCTTCTAAAAGATTCTAGATAATTTGTTTGTGTACTTGTGAATATGTTGGTAAACTCATTCATTGTATTTATCAGATTACTTTTTTAACAATTTTGAAATATTCAAACATTTGCAGCTAGCCTATATAATTCTGAATAGCGTTAAATAAAGACCATGGATTAAATATTTAATAACACTGGATTAAAATATTTAATAATAGGGTCAAACTGGTTTCTTAATAGATCTATAAAAGAACACACTCCCCTGAAAAATATGTTAATTTGGTTACTAAGGCATCAACAACACAATTTTGAATTGCAATAAGCAGCCGAGAAAATGATGTTTTGAATTGCGACGAAATTCTTCCAAATTCTGATTTAAGGGGGTCCAGTATGTCTATAGGTATATAAATTACGTAATTTTATATACTATTTTCTCAGAAACTACTTTCTTCTCACGGATAAAATTTTTTAAAGCATTTCATGTGTACTATCAATAAAATTTTAGCGAAAGGTTTTGTTATTTTGCTTAAAATTAAAATCACTTAGAATTTTCCAAAAAATTTCAATTTGTTTTCTTAAAATTTAGTTTAAAAAGCCTTATCTAAAAACAATTTCCCAGATATATCTAATTGTCTCTATTTAAATGTGTGAACAATATAAAAGCGTGGTCACTCAAAATTTGAGGACTATATCAGCGTTTCTCAAACACTGGGGTGCATCTCCTAGGGATGGCATGATAACCCTACGAAAGGGGCACGAGCATATCGAATATAAAATTCCAAAAAATTTATTTTCCTGGAATGAAATAAAACAAAAAGTTTTCTGACATTCTCAAAAATACAAATTTACACTGATATAATTTAAATATATATATCATATATGGAATTATAACGTCATCTCTACTTCAAGGTATGTTTGATCTTATAACCAAATAAATAAACATTTTGTTTGATTTCATGTAATTCTACAATGAGAGATTTTTTTATTACGTTTTCTTTTTAAACCTAAAATACTACTCTTTCAGAGATAAAAAAAGAAACCCAGCCGCAGAGAAAAATTGTAGGAAGATAAAAAATGCACAATGACATATAGGGCAGTTGTAAGAAATGTATTTCTGTTCAACTTTATTACATGTGGAAGCGTTCTATGATATTTCAAAAACCCCAGATGATTGAAGGATAATTTCACAAAGATTTATTTTAATGAATATCCAGAAACATATAAAGCATAGTGAAAAACGTTTTATACGCAGTTCAGTTTTAGAACTAGCATCCATATTTTTATATTGAATACACTTTTAACCCGATAGTATTCGTGCGAGTTGCAAAGTAGTCCCAAGCTTATAAACCCGTTAATTTCGGGAAAACTGTTTATTTTTTACCAATGACCTTGGCAGTATCCTCCAATATGAGAGTCTTCAGAAGAACTAAAATGTATTTGTCACATATCTTCCTCCTTTTTGAGATTAGCAAACGTTTCTTGACAATTTTAAGGTTCTTGTTCACTTTTATTGGGTTTTTTTCTCAAGTTAACAAAGAAAAAACTAAAATGTTCTTGAAATAGGTAAGGGTATTTTCTCTTAGTTAAATTATTCTCTAATATTGTGATTTTTATCGTGCACAATAAAAATAGTTATAAAATAAAAGGATTGGGGGTCTCAGTCACTCTGCGGGACTAATAATGTTAGTATCGAGTGCGCGCCTGCTCCCGGTTTAAAACCTATTGACCTCTTTTCGCTTTAAATATTAAAAAATAGCACAGATATTATTCATCGGAATTTTACATTCTTTTTCATTATTGAACATTAATTCTAAATGCTAATTCTCTGAGGCTTAAAATTACAGCTGAGTGTGCAAAAGAGTTGCAGTCCATAGACTGCAACTGTGGAAAAGTTGTCTACAAAGGTGGTATCTACTATCTGAATTGCTGCTGGTAAAAAAAGATCTCTTCGCCAGTAATGTGAGACTTTTTATATCTGGCTATTTTATATGATAATTTGTAAGATGCAAGTAAATGGTTTTCATTCACAGACAATGATTTATATTTTTCATATGATTTTAATTTTAATTCATTGTACTATCGAGGCTTGTTAAAGGACGTTTCCAAAGGTCTTTTAAGTTTATTAGGTTAAGTTTATTACATACTGTCTTCTCTCTACCAATATGTTTTTGAACAAATAACTTACAAAGGATTTTCTTCTGCATTTACTTTATTAGTGGTAAAATGAAAATTTTAATATTTTTGAGATTACTTAAGTGATTTATATTTCGGAACTATGTACCTGTTAATGCATTATAATCGGCGTATTTTCGCTTACGGCTTAAAAATTTATCCATGTTTTTGTTAATCTACTGCCACCAATACTTAATACTGTGAATTACAACTAAAGCACAAATTATAAAATGTATATTAAAGGTAGATTCAGTAGTAATAGGCTAATCGACTCGACCAAGACTAACTGAAATTTTCAGAGGTATAGCATTTTTACATGTTTTGCCCAGACGTCCGACAAGTTAGTTGCCCAAATTCACGCAGACGTTCGCGAGAATGCTAGATGTGATGGATATGATAAAGAGCAACATAGACCATAGACTATTTCTCTAACGACATTTCTACATTTAGAAATGGATGATGGAGGAAATATATCTTCAATTAAGTATCATTTTGCAATATGTTTCAATTTAAAAATTAGAGGAAACAAAAAAAATAACATAAAAAATATCCTATTAGTTAAAAGTAATTTGTTTAAAATGTATATTAATTAAAAGTAGCAATTACAAAATTTAATACTTATCTTGTTAGTTTGTTCGGTTTATAATTAAGTTCGCATTAGCCAAATGAATTTATTATTGAATTCAATTCATTATTTTTGTTTAAGGAGGGAGCGATAAAAAATATGATTGAAAATTGGGTCGCCAATAGTGAAAGTTCGAGAAGCACTGGACTATATAATAAGTAGTTTTTGAGAAAAACCTACTTACAGTGTGTGTGTAAAAAATATTACATTTTAAGAAAATAGGGTTTAGAGTAAAAATTTCTAATTTTTGAGATTTTCTTTTTTTTAGTACTTTTTAGAAGCATATGAAGCATTTAATTTACTCACTGCTCCTAAAAAAGCTATTTTCATTTATTTTTCTTTATTTTTAACAATTTAGCATTTTGGTTTCGATCTCAAGGTGCTTTGGTTGGGCTACAAGAATCCTACATGCATCTATTTTTTTGATGCATGGCAAAGTTATAACTAGCTTCAATATTACAATGTTTTAAGATCCATACTTTTGTACATAACTCATAATGAACTGCTATATTGTACAGCCATATTTACCCCAATTTTATCTTTTTAATTTCACCAAATTTAGATTTTAAAATCACTTACCATATGGTTATATTAACTGACTCATTTATACAAAAGATATGTACCCATACACTCTTAAATATTCTCAAAACACTCTAACTCCTCCCATCCTTGGACATCATAAGAATTTGCGTTCTGCAGAAACTTATACAAGGGAAAACATAGGTGCTATTAGGAGAGCTCATTTGATGGAAATCAGGAAATAACTTTATTTAAAAAGAAATAAAAATAGTTGAAAATTTTATTGTATTTTCTCTTAACATACATGTTTTTGAATAGGAAAATTTACACGTTTAGAAGCGATGGAAAATTGAAAATCGATAATTTAACGAAAACCCATGTGCTGGAGCAGTGTACGAGTTATAAAGATATTCCCATTTAAATACTTTGAAACACTTAATATTTTCGAGTTAGAAATATCTTCAACAAAGGAATACTTACAGTCCAAACGCTTAGGAATTATTTACTGGAAACACATTAAGAAAATAAGATTTACTTCATCTCCATTTACAAATTCAGCGCTCTTCAGAAACGCTTAATTCCATACAGGTCCCACTTGAGGAACATTACGATTCCGGCAAACATCTGCATTTAATTTTATAAGTTTACTTAATTAAAAAAAATGGTGGAATGTACTTAAAAAAGTTTTAAAAAAAATATTTTAACAATTTTTTTATTTAAACCTTTATTTTTAACTTTAAACTTATCTTTGATTTTGATGCATAATATGTTTTTAAATGAATCATTTTGTGAATAAAGTTTCAAAGCGTGATCATTAAAAAGAACGTTCTTGTACATTCGCAATTTTTACTTACACACTGTGTCTCTCACTTTGTGTACACTCTATTACAAAACAAAACGACGCACCAATAACAAGTTGTGTGATGAAGACAGAAATGTGTGGGTGGAATAGTTATGTAGAGGTTGAAGGATGAAATTTTCAATATAAATTAATTTTTTATTTGAGTGTTATATAGTTATAAAACAATGAGCTCAATAAGATGTTGACCCTCATCCAGCCTGTAGGAAGCTACCAAACAAGGTAACATAGAGTGATAAAGCAGGCTGATGGTCTCCCATGGTATTTTTTTTTTGACAAATGTTCTCCAATTGTCGGAGCTGGATAAAGACCTTCTTTAGTAGATGCATTTGCTGTCCCATCATATCTCAGGCAGGAGCGATTGGTGAAAGATGGAGCGATCTGCCTGGCCAAGAAAGTGGTTGACAAGCTGTAAGACAGTTCTTAATAACGCGTACCGTATGTGGCTTTGCATTAGCCTTTTAAGTGAAGACAAACTAGTTATTTTATCTTTTTGAGATAAGTAAGTTTAAAGCTTTAATTTTTCATAGGGATGTAAATAAAAAAAGTTATTATTTCCACGTTTCTTAAGTTTAAGGCTTTCAAATTTTGTTATGTTATAAAAAGTATATATAAAGAATAATTTAGATTTAAAATATTAAATTTGAATTTTTGACTAATTTTTGTCGATCAAACTACAGGAATTGTCACACTGATTCCGTAATAAGACTCTGAAAAAAGATTTCAATTTTATTTGCTAAACAATAGCAACACAGAACGCTTTTTAATGTTTGATCACATAATGGGGAATAGGAATAATCTGTGGAAGAACTCAATTTAAAACAGTTACAATTTTCTTCAAAATTCGTTAATTTAGCAGCGTAAATGTTAAAGAAAAAACGTTTAATTTTCTGGTACTCTTAGTAATCCACGAGCGATACATATTTGCAAAGAAAGAATATTTAAACTTTAAAATTTTGTTTTAAAGAAACATTAGCAGAAAGCATAAGATAAAAATTTCTTGATTTTCATTTAAAAATCCAATGTTTTACAGAAACGCTTTGTTCAATATCAAGTAGAAGAACTAAAAGTCAACATGATCGGAAATATCTGCGTTGCAAATATACAGGTTTCTTTGTTTAATAAAAGGTGGTAAACCTTATCTATACCGATAAGAATGTTACAATAATTATTTCATTTTGTAAGCATTCGATTATTAATTTCAAATATGTTTTGTTTTGATGCATATATATTTTTCTAAATAAACGTTTTTGGAAAAAAGATTAAATACGTGATCACAAAGTAGAGCAGCCCCTTATACTTTTTGAATTTTTAATATATATATATATATATATATATAATCAAAATTTCTCTACAAGAGAGAGATGAACCACATGATCAATACATAAAAGAATATCAATTGCCAGATAACAATACAACAGAATTTAGAAGGAGATATAAAAGATTGAAACAACAGAGCAAAATACAAAAGAATGGATGCTTCAGTATTATCAACATTGCTGACTTAGGACAGCTAGTATACATACAATTTTTTCAAAAAAATCCTTCTGTATAAAAGTGGGGTTGAACATGTTTTTTGGCCAGCCAACCTTCCCCCTTTTTTTTTGTTAATAATACCGAGCAAATACCAATTGGAAATAATGGATAGGAAATCTAAATCCATTATAAGGAAGAGGTAACTTACCCAAAAATTGCATACTGAAATGCAGAGCCCGCGCTAAATCTGAGTACAATAACCAAGTTATTGCCAGATTCTGGACCCAAATACAATTTCAAAACAAAGCAAAGGCTGAAAAATAGCACTTAGCAAAAGTATGAAAAGAATAGAAATAATAAAATAAGAAATGTAAACATACTACCATTATCTTAGAGACTCTTAATATAGTTTAAAAGTTATAATATATTCTAAAAAAGTAATTTTATCTAAAACTAGAAACTGGGGGATTTAAAAACTATCTAGGAAGAATAATAAATCTATAATATAAACCTTTTAAAACTATGGAAATTTAATCCTTACTATTTAGAATTTCATTATTTAAATATCTATTAATAAAATTAATAGGGTAGTTTTGAATTAAACAGTATTTAGTAAAATGTTTATAATTTTTTATTTTTTCTGATTTATTAGAAACTAGAAATTTATTGCGTAGTGTGTAATTAAGAACAATATTTCTGAATATAGATACATGCACATTACTCTCCCAATGCGGTACTTTTATAATATTGAAATTAAAGTCTTCTCGTTTATCGTAAATATTAGTAACTATTTTATAATCTTTTAATTTAATTTCTATATCAAGAAAATTTCCTTCGTAACTGTTACTATTTGTCTGTAATAAATTAAGATATTGTGGATAAAAATTAATATTAGGTATAAAGTTGTCTTGCTTGCCAAAAATGATTATATCATCTATATAACGAAAAAAATAAAAATCTAAGTTGTCTGTGAAACTATTTTCAAAATAATGTAAATATAAATTGGCAAGACAGTTGCTAGCTGGACCACCTTGTGGTAGACCCTTAATCTGTTGATAATAATTACCATTATGATAAACATAATTCTCTTTTAGAACTAACCTAAGTAGAGAGCCAAATCTATCATATTTGACATTTTTAAACAAATTATCTTTATGAAATTTTACTAGTGTTTTTATCACATCATCAATATTAATTGAGTTAAAAAGATCTTCAAAATCTAAACTAAATACTGAAAATATCTTTTTATCTTTAATTTGTGCAATAAGTTCTGTACTGTTTTTAAGTATGGCTGAAGTTTTTAGATTATTTATTGTATCTTGTAACATTTTATGTAGAATTTTGCCTGATTTGCTGATATATGTATTAAAACCATTAGTAACTGTTCTAAACTTTATTGGATTTTTATGAAATTTAGGAGTAAGAAATACATGTGGAAATTTAAAATTATTATTTATTTGTATTTTTAATTGTTTATGAAAAGCCAAAATTCGATTATTTATTTCTCTATTAGAAATTGATGATCTAATAAAAGCTGTATTATTTTCAAAATGTTTGTTGAGCATTAAACTATAATAGTATTTACAAATGAAGGCAAATTTCCAGGCACTTTATCAATATAAACTATAATAAATTTATTTTGTAATTTTTTAATCTGATTTTTAGTATCATTAAAAAAGATATTATTATCTGTACTAAAGTTATATTTATTAAACTGTTGTGTAATGTTACATTTAAACTCTGTGAATGCCTCTATAGGCATACTATATTTAATGGCAATTTTGTATATGAATTGCTCAATATCATTATATAACTGATTTTTGATAATTTTATTATTATTGGATATCATAAGTCTAAAACCAGTACCTTTATTCATTATATTTCTAAGATTATTGTCTTTTACAATATTGAGATCACCAGTAATAACATGCTGGTGATAGTTATCTTTGAATTCTTTAAATTCATTACAATAACATATTAAATTTTCTTGCTTGATAGGTGCATTATAGTTAAAAATTGATCTACCTATTTTTTTATTATATTTAAAAGCTTTTTTAATAGTGATATTATGAATTGGAAAGTTGACATGTGTTTTTTAAAAATGCTAGAAAAATTAATATTATCAAAAGATTTATTCATATATAATAACGTACAATATTCTGTTTGATATTTTTTATTTACATTGACATTTATTTTATGTTTATGCTTCAGAAATTTGAAGAGTACAGAAATAGTCAGCACTTCAATACTTCAGAAATAGTACAACTTTCTCAGTTATTTTATTTTATTATACTATATATATATATATATATATAGTATAATAAAATAAAATAATAACTGAGAAAGTTGTACTATTTACAACGCCAAAAGAGAAAGATACAAATATATGTATATGTATATAAATTTATAATTACGAATTGTAAAAATGTTCTACTTGATGCTTGATTTCTATGTATTATTTCTGTTTTCAATTTGCATTTGTTTCTTGAATCTGAACGTAAAATATTTATTGTACTCAGATATAGTCCGGACAATGCATTTGAATGCAATTATTAGGTAAGTTACCTTTTGCATGTAATTTTTTATTCAGAACATTTATAAATCCCAGTGCACCACGAAGAAAACATGAAAAAAAACAAAGGAAAAATGTATTTTTATAGCCAAGAAGTAATACAATACAAATATCCATGTTTTCTCCGGAATTAGAGCCCAGGTTCAAAGGGCGCACTGACCAATGTAGTGGATGGGCGGCCTTTTCTTATAATGGATTTATACATTTTATTCATTATCTCCAATGGGATTTTGCTGAAGATTGTTAACAGAAAAGGGGTATGTTAGGTGAATAATAATGCACGTTCAACGATACTTTTATACAAAGTATTTTTTATATATTAGTCCTATCCTAGAGCTAGTAAAGTTTCTAATACTGCAGCATCCTTATACATATATATTAAATTTTATAATTGCTATGTATTATATCTAAAATCTTATTTCTGGTTGTTGTTTTTTTGCCTCGATTTTAGTGTTCATTAACCCCGTTATAGTAGAAAACGTTAATTATATATTTTGATATTAGGTCGAGAACGACACTTAAGTGTATTCTCTACTTTCTTAAATTCCACGCCTAAGGGAGGACGTTTAAACCTCGATATATTTATCGTACATACTCACATTCTGTACGGCATGCCTTCAATGCTATAAGGCTTGAACTCATGGCAAAGCAGCCTAGATTCCCTGACCTTGCTTAATAAGTGCTGCGATCTCGAAATGATATTACGAAGAAAATATGCTGCATAGATTGGAAGTCGTGATCACGATGCTCTTACCCTTTTTTAAGTGTGATATTGAAAAAAAAACCATTATTAAAGTTTGTAGTTTGAAATGTTTGCTACAAATCTTGTTTCCTTATGTTTATGCATCTTAAACTAAATTTTCAATGACTAAATCATTTCTTTATCGACTTTCGAAACAATTGCCTTCCTTGAGGAAAAAATTAAAAGATCATTCTTTCATTTAATGTTGCTTTGAGGAAACTGCTCGTTTAAATGTGATATCTGACTTCCTAGTTTTCTCTTATTATGTAGAGTAGTTAACGGAGTGCCTGTTTCCTTGTTTAAACTTAACCTCCTATCGTGAAGATTCGGTGTAGCTTTAGTTGGCTTTACCTTAGCCCAGTACTGCAGAATAATATCGTAAGGATTTTTTTTTATTAGTTAGTTAGAATCGATAGTATGGATGTTGAAAAGAAATGAATGTGAAAAGAAAATTTTAATTGAAGGTAGCATTTTGAGTGTTTAGTTTATTCTTGCACTGTGCGCATCGGGGGCCGAGTGCGCTTGCGTGCGGGTTTAATCATTTTTTAATGAGAGCGGCTAGCGGGGAGACCCGTCTAGTCGGAGTAGGTGCGCGAATGCGAGTTGCCTGAAAATGCAGGAGTTTTGAAGCGCTTTGAGAGAAACGGCGCCGGCCAATCGGGTTGCAGCCTCTTGTGGGTGGGAGGGGCTTCTGGGTGGAAGTTGGAAGTATGAAGTTTTTAGTTTTAGCAGAGGATGTTTCTGGGTCTATTTATGAGAGGGTTTAGAGGACATCTTTCTATTCTATGAATTGATCTATTTTCGTGGGTGTCGATGTTAGTAAAGAATTTGATGGCGATCTTTTTGATCACCTCTCTGAGGGTTTTAAGGTTTAGAGCAAACTTGATATCATCGTTTTCGATGTACTAGTCAGCTTTTGTGATGGTACGGATAATTAAGTTTTGAGCTCTTTCGATGATGTTTATATTCGTGTAGGCTGCATGACCTCAGATTGGGCAGGCGTAGATGAAGGTGGGTCTTAGGATTTGGGTATAAGTAAGCATTTTGTTTCTGAGAGATAAAAAGGATTTCCGGGAAATTAGTGGGTAGATTTAAGCCACGGAAATTCTGAAATTTTTACGTAATCGTGTGATTTGTTGTTTGAAAGTGAGTCTTTTATCTAGAATAACACTTAGGTATTTGGTGTTTTGAGACCAGGGTATGTGGGTGTTATGTAAAAACAAATCTGGTGGTTTCTTTTTAATGTGACGAGAAAAGAAGACGGCCACCATTTTGCCTACATTAAGGGCAATTTTCCAGGTGGAGAACCAATCTTCTAGTCTGGCTAGGTGTTTGTGTAGTGCGTGGGTGATTGTTTTTAAATCACTGTTCTGTACCAGGATTGCCGTGTCGTCGGCGTACATGCAGATTGTAGAGAAGCTTGTCCTAGGAATATCATTGATATAAATATTAAAAAGTGTGGGAGAGAGGAGGGCCCCTTGCGGGACTCCCGCATTGATATTTTTCAGGGAAGAGTAGGAGTGGTTAACGAGGACTGAAAATTTCTGTTATTTAGGAAGGAGTCTATTAGTTTAATTAAATAAAGTTTTCTCTTTACTTTTTTTCGGTGAGTGGCATCGTTATGTTTTATTACAAGCTTTTAGACCGGTCGAATTGCTTTATACCAGTCTTTACGAGAAATAAATTTTCTATAAATATTTGAATACACGTGGCATTTAATTTTGTCAAAAAAAATCTAAGTGTCCACCTACGTTTGGAAAAAAAATTTCTAGTATGCCATGCTATTTTGTTAGTGATCATTAATTCAATTATTAAGAATACCAATCAGCAGTTTATAAAAAAAAATAAAAATTATTAAAATGAGATATTTTACTTATAATTTGATGAAAAATTGACCGAATTTCAAAATAATCTACGTGGAATTCAAAGTCATATATATTTTAATTATTTCTTACGGAACATACTTAACACAGTTATAAAACGATAAGCTAAAATTTAAAATATCTTCATATTTAGCAAAATGTTATAACTCAATGCACATCTTTTTAATTAGGATATTTATAAAATATATGATTTTCTTAAAAGTAAACTCTTACAAATTTAAAAAAAACTATTATTATTAGAGCTAAATCCGTAGTTCATTACCGTTATAATGCTATAAATTACATGTATACAAAATATGAAGGAAATACGTTCATAAGCTTTTGAGAGATCATATTTTCAATTACACAACTTTGAAAAAAATTAAAATATTCATAAAAGTTTTGATTCTAATTTTACTAAAATAATGCTTTACATAAAATGTTTAAAGGTCACCATTTTAATATGGAAGAATATCCTCATTCTTTACCTAATTTTATTTTCTAACTGCTCGATTTTTTTCTACTCAAAAAGGCAAGAATAAAAAATAATAATTTCAGTGGAAAATTTAACACGGAAACGTAGGCAGATACAATAACGTCTTTTTCTAATGAATTTCATGTAATTAAACATAACATTGTCTTCTCTGAAGAGTGCAGCAATTTAAAATAAAATACTGTTTTCTAAGTATTGAAGTAAGGCAGTTCTCAAACTTTCACCTGCCAATTTTTAATTTTGATGTTCCACCCCCCCCCCATCCTTCCCTCCGAATGTAATAACAATGCATTGAATGGATTAAGAATGTACTTTGAGAAGATAAAGCTACCATACAGACCTTATTACAAACTTTACGAATTATCAAGATCAGTATTAAACAAAATTGTATTTTACTATGTTTTTTCTCAGTAAATAATAATATTTTTTTTATTATTTTTGAACGGCTCGGTCCTCCACGCAGATTTTTGTCGCATCTGTAAAGCATCGCCCCCTACAGTTTAAAAATAGCTGATACAAGAGAATCATTAGACTAATTTGTTTAAATGCACAATGTAAAGAAAGGTTTTTGATGAAAAACTCTATAAATGTGTGAACCTCATTTCTGAGACCAATAGGATTTCTATAGATACAGACTTCTTACATCGACACGAGCATGTTTAGACAACCAATCTGACTTTGAAATTTTTCCTCAGCAAAATTTAAAATTGTGATGAATGGCGGTAATAGCCTTGGTGGTTCTTTATAGTGCGTATATATATATATATACACTGATGTCCAAAAGTTAAGCATAAATCGTAAAATGCGCAAAACATGGAGTAAATATTCAAAAAATTATTCCAAATTTCTAGCGGATATTAATTGGGGGAAGAAGAAACATTAAGTTTATGCAAAACTTTTCAGTCGACTATGTCTTGCGCGCTACACCGGCGCATGTCGGAACGTAGATAAACCGATTCATGCAGCAAAGGCAGTTCAGACAAATTTCGTGCAATTCCTGTGCTAAGGAATGTTGTTAACCATCAAACAAGGTGAATGATGGCACAAAGACGCCAAATAGACATGTTTACGAAAGGAAGAATCGTTGGAATGGAGGAATCCTCACGATCACAAACCGAAGTGTTTCGAATTCTGAATGTGGACCAGTCTGTGATCTCAAGACTGTATAAGAGATTTCAAAGAACGGGAGATGTTACCCAACAAAGAGTATCAGGTCGACCAAGAGTCACAGACCCTCGCCAAGACCGGTATCTGGTAATAAGTGGGCGACAACAGAGGGGCAGTACTGCCAGAGCACTGGGTTCGGCGCTCACATTTGCCACAGGAATACGAATTTCGAGAGAAACTATTAACAGGAAACACAATCATGCTGGCCTGTAGACCAGAAGATCAGCAGTTTGCATTCCCCTCACGTCTGCGCATAAACGCGCTCGTTTGAACTGGAATTTGAAACACCAACATTGGAGTGTAGGAGAGTGGACCAATATGATGTTCAGTGAGGAGTTCCAGTTTAGTCTGAGTAGTGATTCTCGGTGGGTAAAGATATGGAGAGAACATGGAACACGTTTTGAACCAAGAAACATAACGGAAAGACATCATTTTCATCAAGGGGAGTAATGGTATGGGCAGGCATCTTGATTGACGGCCGCTCAGACCTCCATTTCTTTGACACGGGGTCTGTGACAGCTCAAAGATACAGAGACGAAGTTCTTGAGTATTATGTTCGCTTGTTTCGAGGTGCTGTAGGTCCTGATTTCATATTCGTGGATGATAATGCACCATGTCACCGAGCGGTGCTGATTGATGACTTCCTTGAAACGGAAAACATCCAGCGCAGGTCGTGGCCTGCGAACTCCCCATATGTAAATCCTATCGACCATGTATGCGATATTCTCGGGAGACAAATTGCAGCCCTTTAGCACCCACCTAACTCCGTTACAAAACTGAAGAGAAGAAGCTCTCCAAGAAGTTTGGAACCGTTTGAGACCACAAGTCATTCATAATCTCATAGCAAGTATGGTAAATCGTTGTGCAGCGTGCCTGACTGTCAGAGGTGACCACGCGCCTTATTAAACTGTAGCATCAGTATTTTATTTAATGTTTTCTTTCACTTTTTCTTTAAAGTGTGAATCCTTCATATGCTCAGTTTTCTTTGAAACTGCTACTTTGGATAATAAAATTAATTATTATCGTTCTTTTAATTTGCTTCCTTATTTTATAGCCATTTTACACTCGCATATCACATTTCCTGCCATTCTGATTTACAGTTTCTTATTTGTTCACATAATTATTAATTATGCTTAAGTTTTGGACAACAGTATATATATATATATATATATATATATATATATATATATATATAATACACTCGCTTCCAAAAGTTAAGCACGAAGAGGAAAATGCTAATTTCCGGAAGCCAATCAGAATTGAAGAGATGCAATTCGCTGCAGAGGTAGATGAAGTATGCAAATATGTTAGATAACAGCCAATTGTGCTTTCATGTCAAGAAATATGCAAAAAGTGCAGTCTGATAAGAAGCCAGCTTTATGAAGGGTTACAGAAGTTGATAGTAGGTGCTGATAGAAGGTGTTTTAAACTCTTGTACAATTTGTTTTCAAGACATACGAGTTTCTATGACTTCCAGAAAGCGAATGGAAGATTCTGAGTTCTGGCGTGCTGGTGGGACGCATTGAAGCAGGACAGTCGATCACAGATTTTGCTCTTTTCTTCGGCGTTCATCATTCTGTAATTCCACGTTTATAGAAACAATTCCAAACCACACAGACAGTTTCCGAAGGCCAGTAGGCGGTCGACCACGAGTTAACCCCCCCCCCCCCGCGGAAGATATATATATTACTATTGTAGCCAAGAGGAATCACAGAGCGACCTCTACACGTGTGCCATCTATGGTTACAGCGTTCATTGGTAAGGCTATATCTGCAGCTACTGTACACCGAAAATTACATATGAATGTATTGTATGCCCGGGTACCTCGAGTTTCTGTTTCTCTATCCGTCCAATCAAAAGGGGCACGATTAAAGTGGTGCCGGGAACATGGCAATTGGACAGTGTCTGACTGAACCAATGTCATGTTTACTGATGAGTCAAGATTTGCTCTGGAGCCAGATGAAAAGCGTATAAGGATATGGCGAAAACAAGGAACACGCAATCAGCCCCAAAACATCACCGAACATCACGCATTCCGAGGCGGAAGCATAATGATATGGGCAGAGATTTCATTAGGATACCACACCGACCTTCAAATCTTTAAACGGGGTTCTGTGACGGCTGTCCGGTATCGAGATGAAGTCCTAGAACCCATTGTGAGGATGTACGCTGCAGTAGTTGACCCTACTTTTGTTTTAATGGATGATAACGCACGTCCCCATAGAGCTGGCATCATCTATGACTACCTGGAGAGTGAAGGAAGTGCGTGTATGGTGTGGCCAGCATATTCGCCCGACCTTAATCCTATTGAAATTTTTTGGGTTGCTCTCGGCCGTGCTGTATCTTCACGTTTCCCACCTCCAGCCACTCTTAGTGAGCTGGAAACTGCTCTACAATAAGAATGGCGATTGCTTAATTCTGCGGTGGTTGACCACCTAATTGAAAGTATGGTCAGAATATGTAAACTTTGCATACAGATGAGGGGGGATCATATACCTTATTGATGTCCTTTTTTTCATTTTATGCTGTTTATTTTCACTTTATACATAATTCTGTTTAAGTCTCCAGTATGACATTATCTGATAACTTACAAACATTTAATATTGTTTTCATTTCTGTATATAATTATTGATTTTGTTTTATGTATAAGTATGCATTCTACTTTACTGCCAAATTTTGTGTCAATCAAAGCAGTATTTGATGATTTTTTTGCATTTTACATCTTCGTGCTTAACTTTTGGAAGTGAGTGTATATAAAATTCTCCTTTCACAGTGTTTGTAACCAAAACGACTAGAAACTGGCTTATGAAATTTTGTGCGTATATTCAGTAGGTCTGAGAATAGGATGTAAACTGTTTTTCATTCCGATATTGCAATTAGTTAAAAATATATTAATTAAAACGCGTATTTGTTTATTTCGCTTGGCGTCGAAAATCGGTTTCGCGCCAGATGTGTGACTTTTTTCTGTTGTACCGTCCAAATCATCCTGCTTATGGGTTACAAAAGCAAAATGGGTTTCTATAACAAATCGAAAATCACCAAATTTTGCGAGTGAAAAGTTTTTTTTTCCCCATTTTGTGTACATATCTTTAATTCAAAAATCTATACATTGCAACCGTTTATGAAGCAAAAATATCCACAATATTTGCAAAAAACTTAATTGATTTTACTTTGTTATCATTATTTCAAAAAAGTGATAAGATATAAGTAAAACGGCTAGACCATTCTTATAAAATTTGTGTGTATATTCAGTAGGTCTGAGAATAGAACGTAAAATGTTTTATAGCCCTAAGTGACAAATGGGGTCTACTGTAAATTTTTATTTTCTTATTTTTGGACAATATTTTATATTTTAATTTTTTTAATCCGACATTAAAAAATACATACAACCCTAAATTTTTACTTTTCTACCACCAACGTCTGTTTTTAATAGCGATGTAGTACATAAATAATTTTCTACTCTTGATGTTCGATAATTTATCAGTTACTACTCGATCAGTTATTCCCGCCAGGCATCTACCGGTGTCACTTTTCACCCCGTAAACAGCACAGAGTAGCGATGAGAACGAAGCCGTGTTCTGTCTTTCTCACACAATAAGCTTTCTCTCACTCAATATTAGGGCTTAAACTGTTTTCGGGCATTATTATTGATTGTGCATCAATCGTAGCATCGACGTTTATACTTATCATTTTAGTTTCTCAGTGCAATTCTCATTTTAAGAGTATATTTTTATACTAAATATGTCATCAATTTGCAGTGCCATAATTATATTTATTCCCATTTTTCTCTCGATAGATCTCACGTTCGTGAATTAAGTGATCTCATATAAATCAATAGTTTTCAACAGGTATCACAAGCTCCTGTCAACAACAACTATTATGTTACCTTTCTTCATTGTGTTACCATTGTGAAACCATTTCTGAACATTTTCAGACATTTAGGAGTTCTTATTTGTTATTAATTAGTTTATTTATTATTAAACGACAATTAATAAAACTGTAATACTCAAAGCTCGCAAAACTTTCGGGAATCATTTTCAATTAAAAGATAATTATATACGTATTTTTTAATTTTGAAAGGTATAGGTAAAATAATAAAAGAACAGAGACATTATCAGTATACACAAATGTTTTCTAACATTTAGTACTTCAATTCGATCTATTTGTGTGTTTTATACAATGAACAATGCCAATAAGATGCAAAGGGTCTGATTTGGACCATTGAACGACTAGATCTACAGCCGTACGAAATAGAAGAGCTTGAAGAACAGACGAACAAATCCAACAGGATAATGAAGATGTGCGTGTGAACAATGCATAGTTGCGTAAATCACAATCACAAGAGGCAGGAGTTGAACAAAATCAACAAAGACGATTATAACAAAGACAAGCGCGTCGATTTGTATTTGACACACGCAGAGCAAATGACCAACAACACCAACAAGTACATCGAACATTTACATCCGATTCATTCCGTCATCTAGCATAAAAATACTGGATGCATAAAACTGCTGACCGATTTCTGCACAACCATTAACTCGCAATATGCTCTCATTGACCAGATATTTCTCGATATAAGCACACAATATCTAAATCATGAGTGGCTGGCAGAAGTGCAATAGTAGCAGCAAAAAATGTGGACGCCAACGATTTGAATTTCAAGAAAAACAGTTGTTGCCAGGGGACTTGATGGCATACAAATCTATCGATACAGTTTACGATACCAACGAAGATGTAAACAATCCTGCAGAGTTTTTGAGCTCATTGGATTTGCCAGGCATGCCACCGTACCATTTACAACTGAATGTTGGATCTCCGGTTACTTTGCTTCGTAATTTGAACCCACCACGGCTGTGCAATGACACACGATTAGTCGCTAAAAATTGATTGAAAACGTTGTCGAAGGAACATTTGGAATGGCAAATTCCGAGAAGAAGATGTATTACTACCACGAATCCCTATTATTCCCACAAATGTGCCAATTGCATTAAAACGAATTAAATTTCCAATTCGATTGACATTCGCAATGACAATCAATAAGTCTCAAGGCCAAACGATGTTTGTTTATGGCTAAGATTAGGGCACACCTTGTTTTTCACACGGATAATTGTACGTGGCATGTTCTCGCGTGGGTAAATCATCTAGTCTGTTTGTGTTGGCTTATACTGGACTCACTAAAAATATCGCATACTCCATTGCACTAAGAGACTGATAATATTATATTTTTAACTGCCATATTTTGTGATAGAGATGCAATTTAAAATTTATTACTTAAAATAAAAAAGTACAAAAAATTCAAAAAATGAAAGTTTGGTGTTTTGTTACTTTTTTAGGCCGTCATCCTTTATAGAACTCCATTCCTATTTCAGTCATGTACCCCATCCCTACACACTTACAATGAGTTAATTATTCTTTATTTGACTCTCAAAATATTAACTCGAAATTATTTATATGGTAAAACAATGTTTGCCGGGTCTCTCAGCTAGTGTATATATATATCCTTTCACAACACTTAAGTCAGCTGGTAAGTGTACAATAGAAAGATGCAGTGAGTGAGTGAATATTAAAGTCCCACTTTTCAGCTAAACGAGGACTTTTGGGGATGGTCTGCGTAATTTTGAACCATGGTCAAGCGACGTGGACGACACCTGAGCTGGCACCCCTCTCTCCTAGATACCACACCAACTGGAGGACGTTTGAGCTCTCGACAGATTTAACGTGCATCGCTCTCGTATGCGACGGGTCTTCAGTGGTACTAGGACCGAACTCATGACATGCTAGCCACGATCCGATGCCTAGACCACTTGGCTACCACGGCCGCATAGAAAGATGCAACGACTGTTACTAACGATGACTGCTGCGCCATAAGGCCTGGGTTTGAATATTTGATAAGGCATGGCTGTTTATGACTGTGTAGCGCTTTTTCGGCAAGAGTGTACTCTAAAATTCCATCCAGTCCCAAGTGCTTTTATGAGGTTGGAGGAAAGGGAACAGAGGTGAAAGGTCCCTGCCTTCCTCCAATGTGTTTTACTTTAAAATTGAGTTGGAGCCAATCCAAATCCTACTGACATATCTATGTTGCTCAAAGATACGGGTAACAACTGGTAAACAATATAGCTTCTCTGTCATAATGAATTTCTATAGCATCGATCTGATTCCATCAAATAGATAACAATAGCAACAACAACTAGAACCGATAAAGTTATCAAAGTAGTTTTTTCACACATTATGTATCATGGAATTGTTTCCAGTTCCAAATTGAGCCACAGCTTCCTTGCTCATTATGTCGCAGTATAATTTTGTGACTCCAGAAAGAAAAGTGTGTGCAAAAAGGAACTAAAAGCCAAATATATTCTATTTCAATAAAAATATTTTTACTAAGCAAATGAACAAAACCAAATTTTCAAAAAAGTTCGATTTCATATGTTTATAACAAATACAGCTTTTTTGTGGCTGAAATTAAGATGTATTTTTTTTTTTTTTGATTGGTGTAATATGCAATTGCTATTGATGTACCTTTTGGCTATTAATGCCTGAATTAAAAGAAGAAGAATTTGATTTCACAGATTTCTTTTTTTATGAAAGAGTACTTTTGCTAAGGAGACCGCAAGCATTTATACGTTTGTCTACCAGAAGCTTTTAGTCCCATTTTGTTTTCGGTGATGACATTTGTAATTGATAGAAAACGCGGATGAGCAAGATAGCATCATCTTGTTTTTAATACGAACTGGGTATTTTCTTAGGAGATAAAGTTGTGGTTGTTTCCAACTAGGTGGTTAAAACAAACCAATTATCAATAGAAATCTTGATGGACAGAAGACAATTATGATATAAAATGCATTGGGATAAAATTTAAGTGAGCTGTTTTACATATATATTGTCTAGGAAGTTGGACGTAATCTGAGTATAAGCGGGACAATACTTATTACAAAATTTTAGTCTTGTAGAATTTACATATGCCACATTTTACTGAAAGAAAATTTAAATTCATAGTTGAATACTCGTACTACTTGATATCTACTCGTACACGAATTATTTGGTATTATTTCTATTCAGAGAGTTTTTTTAACATTAAAGGGATGAACAGATTATCAAACTTCTTTATATATTTTATGGCTCAACCTGTTTCTTTTATACATGTTGTGATTTGATCTGCTACCAGGCATGGTATAGAATTTCGCCAAAAAGTTATAAGTTCAGGTGTCGTCGTTTTTAAGTAAAAATGGTTCTAGATTACAAGATCAGCCTCCAAGAGCCCTACGGTACCTTCATAGTGCGACGTTAATAATCACCCGGCAGTTAGTCTTTCATTTTATCATCAGTTGAAATAAATAAATAATCTGATTGGTGAAGGATGAACATTAACAACGCACTGTTCAGCTACAAGAGGGACATTGGCAACGAAACTCGTAATTTTGAACCATGATCAAGGGACGAGGATAACACCAGAGCTGGCAAATCTCTCATTACTACCACACCTTGGAAGACGTTTGAGTCACCGATAGATTTAACGTGCATCACTCCCTTACATGGGGGATCATTTAGTTGTGCTGGTCTCGAACTCATGACATGCCTGCCACGATCTGATACCTTGACCACTAGGCTACAGCTGCTACAACTAATCTGATGGAGAAAGACCTCTGGGTGTGATATTTGCTACGGGTTCATAGGATATATTAACATATTTATAATCTACAGTGGGGATTCCAGAAACAATGTAACGAAGTCCTCTGCAAATATTTCATAAAAGATGGAAAAAAAGTATTTTTAACAAACACTGAGTTAAATTTTCACCCAGAAACAGTGTCATGCAAAAAATTAAATTCCAGAAGCGTTTAGCAAGATAAAAAAAAATTAGGAATCACTGGTCTGAAATATAAATGCAGGTTGTGTTGCCCTCCTCTTTTAACATTGCGGTTTTAATATATCTGAATTTTATAGAATCCATCTGAATTTTATAGAATAATATCGAAATGGTGTGAACAGAATGAAACATAAGACATATTGCTTTTTAATAACTTCAGCTTATATGAACTGCGATGTTCAAACCCCTTCAGACTATTTTCTTTGTTCTGTTGTCTCTGTGTTCCCATAATAAATTTTAAATCAATTTGAAAAGGAGTTTAATTGGTGAAGGCACATTACACCTATTTTCAGACTGGAACGATCGCTTTTTATACAGGATTTCTAAAGTCAAATCTTCTCATTATACCCCAAATCAATACTTTTACTAATTGATATATTTTACTTGGTATTTTAATGATGTCTTACAGTTATTTTTAACCCTTCACTTCACGTACGTTATAAAAGGAAATTCTTCTTTTTGGTATATCGTATTTTATGGTACTTACTTTCAGTTTTTAACTTTAAACTCGCATGCAATGGTAAAAAAGGAAGAAAAGTAGGCAATGGAATTTGTTTACTACACTTTTCACACGCAAAATAACGTTTTCCGTTTTTTTTTTTTTTATTCTGACATGCTGCGCATTTTTTATACACTCCTTCAATGTTGGTCGAGAGGGAGTGCGATGATTCTACTGGATCATTTTATTATTTTATTCAAGCATTGCTTGCTCGTTTCTACATTCTTCATATTATTTTGTAAATCGAATTCTAAAACATTTAAAAAATCAGCGATTGGTTCTTTGTTTAGTAAGTGGTTTCTGAGTACTTAAATTAACGTTGCGCATTTTATGTCGCAAAGTTCAACAACACAAATTAAATTGCCATAGGGTAACGAATACATTTTCAATTCATTAAATAAGACGTGGTCTTTTTACCAAGGAAGATAGTTTCTCCCTCATTTAAATTTTCTGCGTTAAATTCAGTAGATGAATCATACTTACTGCCATACTCTCCATGATTTGATTCTTCCTAATTACCCCTACAAAAAGACTTTCTTCATCCGAAAATACTGTTGTACTATATCTGTCAATTACTGTATATATTGAATTACTTAAATATTAGCTTTCTTCATCGTAACTACAAAAATACATCACTACATAAGAAAGATTTTAAAACGCGCTCATGCAATCATAACTCTATTGGCTAATCACGCGCAATGTATGTCATAGCTAAAGAGGCGGTATCCAAAAATATATATTTAAATTTAGCTTCAAGCTAAAACCCCTCACAGGATATGACCGTAAAGTCAGCTACACGAAAAACTATTCTTTTTCCAAAAATGTTTAGTTGGAGTCTTGAAAATTTTAGGTTTTAGGCATGACATACCTGCGAAAGAAGTGCCAGGTTAATGAGGGTAATGCGTAAAAACTGGAAAATCTTCAATGTTTAGCGCAGAATTATGGAAAAATGCTGTTAATGCTGCCAAATGCATTTCTTGATAATTTAAAAAATGAGGAAAGATAAAGATTTTGACAAAATAGAAAGAGTTAATCTTTCAGAGAGCTATGGCAATTACGGCTATAATAGTCATTCATCATTCTTGTGAAGAAATTACATTTTATATTAAAACAATTATTTAATATTATTATTTTCTCAAAAAGTTTTAAAAACTGCGTTGTGCCCCTTTTTCTCAGATTCTCTTGCACACACATTAATGCATGTTCAATTTTTAAGGCATTTTATTTTTATGTCGTTACATAGACAGAAATAAACATTATTTTTTTTTTACAAATATTTGATTACTGAGCAGATATTTTTACAAAAACAGACCATTTTTAATAACTTCATTGCAAGATTCAGTATACATTTGTTATACTATACAACAGGTCATCTGCGCTTCACGGAAAAGATTTTGATAGTTTATGTTTTATCTATAAATGCAGCATTTTTTAAATTATTTGTTTCAATCTGATAGCCATGGTTCTAGACAAGAGCTGTAGTTCCAATTTTCTAAGAAAGTACTTTTTCTTAGTACTGAAGGTCATGCCACAAATTTATTCAATTCAGCTTGAACCGTTTTCCAACGTCCTTTTAGAGTTTTTTCGATGCCGTATTCTTAAGACTCGTTTTAATATATTGAAAGCACAAAAGTTCAATGAAGAACTGTCAGTTAATTGTGCAGATACCTCATCAAATGGAATACACTATATTCAAGTTTATGATTTTTTTGTTGAATAAGCTGTAGTTTACTTTGAAGTGAGGTTTTGTCCATATGGAGCTCAACTTTATCAAGTTCTTTTCACAAAAATCTAGAATTTTTCCTTCAAATATTGAATTTCAAATATTTTGCTGATATTTAAGTAAAATTAATTTAGTCTTTATTGAGATTTTTTATGCGTTTTTAATATATCATTGTGAATGAATGAGTGAGTGAATATTAACGTCCCACTGTTCAGCTACACGAGGGCTTTTGGGGACGGTCCGCGTAATTTTGAACCATGGTCAAGTGACGCGGATATGTCATTGTGATGAAATCACTTTGGGAATCATTTTGTAAGCAAACGAAGTCATTTCGTATCAGAATCATCATGTGTGAGTTGAACAATAGCAAATTAACTTTCTTTTAAAACATTCACTTAAGTGAACTCATGCTTCAACGAAAGTGTTGACACAAATTTCCCTTTTTCAGCCACCAGGTGTCTTTCATATAATTTTCTACAATTTACTTTTCTCTCAACAGTACATTTAGGCAAAAGCAGAACTTTAGGAATAAACATCTTTTTCATCTTAAGATCCTTATTAATAACTTTACTTACAGTGCCGGGTGACATTCCTAGTTTTAATGCAATGAATCTTTTACTAGACCGATTTACTTTTAGAATCAGGAACTTCTCTTTTTGATAGTTACATAGGTTCGTACAGTCTTAGTATGAGGTTTCGTGGTCATGTTTTCATTTTTACTTTAAATTAAGCGTTATATTTTTTTTTCCTTTCAAATTTCATATATTGTAAATATCTATCTTGAAATGCTGTACGCACGATTTTACATTACTTTATAATTATTGATACGGACATTTCTCCTCGGAAAACACAATTACGTTTCGAGGCATATTAAAATTTTAGGAGCCATTTTCAAAATAAATATTTTAATCTACTTTTAAATCAAAAGAAGCACTAGCAGATGATCATTTAAAGCTGCCAAAATTTTATTTCAAAAGCAAACAAGATATTAAATTACTAATTCGTTTCTACCAAGTGTGAATGTACTTTTGTACAATATAATTTGAAAAAATTTACTTGCAAATAGATTAAATGCTTATGTTTCTGAGAAAAACGTACACACAAAAATGCATAAATTAACATTTCCGCCGGAGATGAAACTGACTCCGATTAAGCACAGATTTTTGATGTTGCTTCTAATGCAACCTTAATGATTAATGAAGTACTATCATATGGAAGCTCACAAAATTCTTCGTCGTAAAGGGCTAGCTAGTTCTTACGCTTGATCTTAGCCACTGTTATAAGCACTATTCGGATGACGTACATATAACTAATTATGAGAACACTCTGAGAGGTATTAAGAGCCCTACCACCGCTCTACCCTTTCCAACAGACTCTGAAGAGGGCTTGTGGCTTGACGAATTATTAGAGTTCCCACATCTCTCACAGGGGCTATACATTTACATACATCCCTGATATCTGCGATATTTTTACCCCGATTTCTATACCGTTATTAACCTCTAGACTGGATGGGTGGCAAATAGTTCTGGGTTCATAGTTTTTGTTTAGTTAACATTATAGTTATAAAAATGCAGTTTGAATGAATATCTTTTCAAGGTTCCCCCCCCCCAGTTTTACTTAAGTGAGGATAATCAAAACAGTAAAATAATAATAATAGTTAAATTCTAACTTGTATTTGATATTAGAATAGGCATTTCTAACAGTCAGCAAATTCAGGGAGAAACCGCTACGTATAACTAATTCAGCGCAACAATTCCTGACTTAGTTTTCTGAAAGTGTCACAGATGATGTTTCCATAAATTGATATGATATTTTTGGAAAAAACTTTGGATGTTATGCGAGATTCAATCCTCGTATTGATGTCATATAAGCGTTTATAGTTTAACATAAAAAGCGATTCTATGAATTTTTCTTTAGTACAATATTCTAAATTTACATAAATAATAAATCAAATTAATTCACAAGTTTTACAATGGGATGGGTGGCAACATCACAGATTAGGAAATTAATTGGACAATACAAATATAGTTAAGACTTCATAGTTTAGCCATTAACACTTCTATGAGGGAAGATTTTTTTATTATTCTGCAACTGATCTCCATTTACAATTTAAAAATAAATTGAAAGCTGAAGCTGATAACGCCATTGATGAAAACAACAAAACTGAACAAAACAGAGTTTAATTATGCATCACGGAATAAGTGTACGATTTCACTCTTTGTTCTTTATAAAATATGAATTTTTGATGATTTTAAACTAAATTATAACGTTTGGAACTGCCTTATATGTAATTAGAAATAACATAAAATAAAAACTATGCATTAGAATAGTAAAAATATATTTTTGTGAATATTATAATTATTCCCATGAAAAACATTCAATGTATAGTACTGATTAAAATTCACAAACACACAATAAAGAAATATATAAAGTAATGAAAGAAATATATAATTCAATTTGTTTGTTACTTAAAAATAGATCAATAAATTAAAAGTCTAGTTTTCCTTTCATGCATTGAAATGTTTAAATATACTTCTAAATCCTTTGAAGGCATTCAATTTATTAAATTACAAAATGTGATTCTAAAAACATTCAGCCTTTTGAGAACTGTGCTATATTAATATTATATCAATCCTCATTTTAAAAATTAAGATAATCATGTTGTGATCAATATCCGTCAAGCAGCTTCTTTCATTTTTTATTTAATATAGAAAAATATTCTCACTATTTAAACATCATCATTGATCATCTATTTTGAATATCAATATTATCCATTTTTAAATTTTTAAACTCAGAATTATACGAAAATTAACAGCTCCTACTAATAAACAGGGCCATGGTACCATAGTGCTAAATGTAACTGGCTCGTAAACTGCATACATGTGTTCGAGCCTAGCACTGCTGAAGACCCTCCCTGTAGATGGGCGATTGACATCAAATATATCGAAGCTCAAAGGTCATTCCGTTGGTATGGTGTGGATGTTACGAGAAGGTGTGTTTACTCAGATTGTCATCCTCTTCACTTGACCGTGATTCAAAATGCGAGGTTCATCTCTAAAAGACTTTGTGTACCTGAATAGGGCAATGTTAGTACTTTTTCGCTCCTTTTCAAAGTTGAAAAAAAATATCATCGTTTCAATAACGTCATTAATCATTTATTCTGTCTATTCTGAAATTTTTACGCCTTTAAGAGGACTTGGTGCAGCAAAAATGACTCATTTATCGTTTTTTTATTTTTATTTAGTTATATTTTTTTAAACTATTACCTTTCGATTGATATATCACTTTTGTATGCCTAAAAACCAGAAAATGGAAAAAAATTCATTTGAAAAATATAAACAAACAAATTTAAAAATTCCACCACGCCTTCTTTTTAGAGGTGTCAGTCATTTTAAACTAATTTTTATCAACTACTTTTCAAAAATAAATTTTACTTTGTTTTAACCATAACTGCAACGCTTTATCGTACTTTTTAGTGACTGCAACTTTTATTACAAGCTATTTGTTGTTGTTTTGGCGCTTCTTTTGTTTGTTTTGCTTTTATCGTGCTAGTTTTATTTACGTTTTACATTGAAAAAAAACAGCTTATTTAAGACATTTACTGATTGCTGTCTTTTAAAGACTGTTGCTGAAACTGCTGAGATTTCAATATTATCTTCCCTATTATTATCTCTTAAAGATTTCTCTTAAAAATGCCACGAGTTAAACGAAGAAATCATTCTGCTCAAATGAACAGCAAACGTTGGTGTAGTGATGCTGTGAATACATGTGTTACAGAAAAAAACAAATTAGTTCCTAACATCAGAATTGAGAAGTTATCTCATCCTGAAAAAACTGAACATTCTGAAATTTGAAATTTCATTATTGTGAATTTTGAGCAAATCAGCAAAATGTTTATGAAACTGAAATGCCCTTACTGTGACAAGCAAACTCTAAAGCTTGCTCTTGGAAACAAATTTGGATTTTCCTACGTGTTAAATTTAACTTGAAATTCTTGTGCTGAAAAAGTTTGTGCTGTTGAAACGTCTAATGAAAGGCAGGGTAATACCGTTCTTGATATTAATTTACGTGTCACACAAGTATTCTCTAATATTGGAAAAGGTTACTCTGCAATTGAAAAATTTTGCATAGCAGTAAATATGTCTCCATTTTCTTCGAGAACTTATAGCAAATGTACTAAACTTCTTCACAAAGCCTGTGGCATTGCTGCAGAGAATTTGCTGAAAAAAATACACAGTGAAGTGAGAAATGCTTACGAAGCCACAACTGATGTTCCCGTTGTGGAAATAAGTGTTTCATTTGATGGTAGCTGGTTGACGCGTGGACATACATCTTTGATTGGCGTAGTTTATGTTATTGATATACTTACAGGCTATGTAATTGATTTTGAAGTCATGTGCAAGGTATGTCGCAATTGTTCTGTAGCAAAAAGAGAACTAGGAGAGTCACACACACACAAGTGCAGAACATAACATTTGGTTTGAAGGACACAGGAAGGATTGTGATGTTAATCATTCCGGCTCATCAACTTCGATGGAAATGGAGGCTGCATTGATCCTCTGGGAAAGATCACAAGCGTTGGGATTTCATTATTGCACCTTATTGTCTGATGGGGATTGTAAAATCTTCAACTATTTAACAGAAAAAAATGTGTATGGGGTAAGACTGAGATAAAAAAAAGAGGAGTGCATTAATCATGTCAGCAAATGGTTAGGCACTGGTCAACGAAATGCTGTCAAGGAATCGAGGGCCCGTGGAATTTCATTAGGAGGAAAAGGCCACGGCACATTAAAAGAGACAACAATTAAAAAATTAACTTTGTACTACCAAAAAGCTATACTAAAAAACAAAGGCAATGTTCCCGCCAGGAAAAAAGCAATATATGCTACTTTTTATCACAGCATTTCGACAGACCAAAAGCCTCAGCATTCGAAATGTCCAATCGGTGCGGACTCATGGTGTTTTTACCAGTCCGCAAAAATAAAAGGACAAAATCCAGGTATGCATAAACAACATGTTCGGACTCCAATTAATGAAAGTTTTTTGCCACATATCCTTTCTATTTATCAACGGCTTGCTTCAAATGAACTTTTGGAAAGGTGCATTAATTGTGGAACCCAAAACGCTAATGAAAGCTTGCACAACATAATTTGGTCAAAGTGTCCAAAGGAGATATTTGTGTCCAAAGACAGAGTTACACATGCCGTAAAGGAATCAATTTGTGAATTTAACAAAGAAAACTGTGAGAGAGGCCCAAAAAGCATTACATATACCTTAGGGGAAATGTTCGCATGATATTGGTGTGAGAATCCCGTAAAAGATTATTCAGAATCAGACGGAAAAACACCAAATACCAGTATGCACACAAATCGATAAAAAAAGCTTTTTTAAAAAGAGACATATTAATTTAAAAAAATGAAGGAGTTACTTATAAAGCAGGATATTTCTGAGGTATTATAATAATGTATTTTTTTTTATAAAATGTGTGCAAGTAAATACTTTAATTTAGGCCTTTTTTATTAATAATTTTATATAATTTCAGTTCTTTTCATTATATGTAAATATTATGTGAAGCAAAAGATTTTAAAACTTCTGTTACAACAGAAATACATTTTTTTTAACGTTTTCTTCGAGTTTTCTTGATATTTATGGGCCATTATTACTGTGAAAAAATGTATCATTTACAGAAAATATGGGTTCAATTAATATGAAAAAGCAATTATTTTGAAGAAAAATGTATAGCTGATGTTTTAAAATGGTATTTTAAATTTATTTAAGATTATAATAATAATTGTTTTAGAAGTATTAACTTTAAAATGGTTTTTCTCAGCATGTGTTTTTTCAATACATTAGTTCATTCAAAATGCTACTCCTTCCACAATTATTATCCCATTACTCTCATTTTTTCTCTGTGTGTTATAAATCATGCATGTAACAAAATTAGGGATCCGTTTTCCTATAAACTGAATACTTTTTTTTTTAAAAAATTGAAATGTAGGAGATATTGGGTTTTTCGTTAAATTTTAGCATATGTATTAACATTTCATATTATTTCTCCACAACCAATTAAGTTATTGTAAAATCGATCCCTAAAGTTGTTTAAAACATCCTTAGGAATGTTATAAAAAATTACATGTCAAAATATTAATGAATACAGAAGGAGTAGGATTTTAAAATATTTCATTTTTTTTTCAATTTAAATTTTTAAAATTGTGTGAATAATATGTGCAAAATTACACCTCGCATTGTTTTATTGAAAATAAACATTATATGAAATGCTTACGGGGTCTCAGGGGTGTTAAAAATGTTTCGAGAGCACAAAATATGAACAGTTTTTGACTAGAAATAATTCTTTGAGGTTAAAATGAAATAATTTGATTCTTTTACACATTTTTTATAAAGGAATAAAGTTTAAAAAAAGTATAAAATGTCTAAAATATAATCATAATTTTAAAAATAATAAGCACATAAATATAAGAAAAATTTTTGTAAGAAACAAATAGTAAGTTTTACGACGCGCATGATATTTTCTGAAATAATAATTCTAATTACTAGCAATAAGTTGATTTATAAAGTCAAATATATCCTTATTAGATGGTAGTGATTAGATATAAAAAGAATAAAAAATAATATTTTTAAAAAATAAAAAAAGTACATTTTTAAAATTTTTTTCAAAAAATTTATTTTTTTTGAAATTTTTTAAAAAATTACAAATATGTAATACTATAAATAGCTAGGATTTAAAGATTATGATAGAGTTTATAATTCTATAAAGTTTTATGCATCAAAGTATGATAGTTTTTGAAACGCAATGCGCGTAAGTGAAAAAAACACAAACTGAGAAAAAAGGCTTTAAAGTTTTAAATTGAATTTGAGAAAATAAATTTTAACACTTACATGCTAAAATGCTCCAGGATCATAGGATATGCCTTCCTGTTGCTCAAACAGCTCAATTTCTGTACTCTTTTTAATTTTTTTTATCTCTGCGAGCTTCAAACGATGACGTTGAGCTCCTCTTTCTTGACGTAAAGATTCGACGATTGTCACGTTCAGCCAGGGACACACAAACATTTTTGTTAATTTGTAAGCCAAATTTCTCTAAAATAGTAATAAGTATTTGATTTCCATCATTAAAAATGCTGGTTGCCAGATTTGCAGCAATCTCTGCAATCTGAAGGCTAGAATCAATCGTCTTCGGACAAAACTTCCAGATTAATGAATTTAAACTTTCATTAGGATTCTGTGTCTTACCTCCTAAGCATTTCTTCAGGAGTGCCAGATGAGATAAGTCTGCAAATACAGGCTTAATTACATCTCGAACACCTTTCGCAACTGAGGGTTTGTGTTTATAAGTTTGTAAATTATTATTAATTGCGGCATTATACTTACACTATGTATTTGGATTTGTAGGACAAAATCAGTGCATTGGTTCATCATCGGTGCTGCAAGAATGACCCCAAACAGCCCAAATGGCTTTCCGCATTTCCTTTACACTAGTAGAATTGCATCGAATAGCATTACCATAGTAATGCGCAAGCTTATCAATTAAACTATCAGTTAACCTACCTTTACCGCCTATAGTTTTACCATCAGATAATTTCTTCTTACCATATACTAATTTAAGCTTCCTAAGTCTTGTACCCATTCTCTTTTGCACATGGCCTACACATTCTATTTTCTGAATAAGATGGTCATAGCCGTATGGATTGTTTTCAGAAAGGGCATTAAATGTTTTTGTGTCGCCATCTCCTATGTAGTTCGAATATTTCAGGTTGTGAAGCTTTTCTGATCGATTAAAAATCCTCAACATCCCGTCAACCTCCATCTTACCAGCAGAGCCAGAATAATTTTTTCTACGTGAAATCTTATGCGCTCTTTGCAATTTATTGTACTTGATACCAAACTTTACCCCTTTATAACTGTCGCTTCATTTGCAAAATGAGGACAACACTTCCCTATCCAAAACCTTACCTGTTTCGGCCCCATTAGAGTACATACTCCAATCAACGATGAATGTCCTCTCGTCTTCCAGGTCCCATCACCACTTACCGTTAAAATGTTATCAGGTAACGAAGAATTTTCTTCGACAGCTGCCCTGTTCATGCTTTCTTCGGCGACTTCCTTCATAACAAGTGAAAGTTTATTATTAATAACATCATATGATTTTTGTTCAACTGGATTAGGAAGACTCATTACAGAACAAAAGGTTTTTAATGACTCTAAACCTTGACCTATGCATCCCATTGCTAAAATAGATCTTCTGTTAATTTCTGGAGCATTATTTTTTTATTCCCAATGTTTTCACAGCTTGAAAAAGTACAAATACTCCCACATTTTTTACAATGTATTTCAAAATTCGAACATAAACCACAAGTGGATTTTTCATTAATTGTTAATGGTTTATGACATTTTAAACAGCATGATACTGACAAAATAGAGCTAAAGGTTTAAATAAAATCAAAAATACGATATTCTTTGAAGTTTTCACTTACCTTAACAAGATTTGACTTTAATGAAGTCAGAATTCCTGAAAGTTTTTTACTAGAAGCATTTTTCATTTCGGCACACTTACTTGTACTTTTCATTTCTACACACTTCCTCGTATCTTTCATATCTGTAACATGTGAGTCACTAACCTTTAAATATTTATTTCCTCTAAATCTTTTCCTGGGGCATTGCCCAACGATTTTTTCAGAATAAAACAACAAAAATCTTCGCTTTAGATAAGCGTTTTAAAAAAAAACGTGTACTAAAGTAAACACAAGAGAATCAAAACACAGCAGAATGAATGTGCTGAGTTGCAGGCTTCCTTCTGATCAACTCAAGCACTTAAAATATTTCATGAGGCTTATTAAAAACAAAAAAATAAATGGTATGCATAAATTTAAAAATAAATGGGCGTGGCATGTGTCTATTTAAAAGTTGTTATGACTAAATTGCTGTTTGCAATTTTTTGAATAAATTTCGAAGTTTTTAGAGTATTGTCACGTAATTAGTATCAAAATGGTCAGAAAATAATGAAGGACAAGATATATTTTTTTCGAAAATTCGAAAAAAAAAATTGTTAACACCCCTCAGACCCCTTAAATATAATTTTTAAATGCTTAAATAAAAAAATAGTCCCCTTAATAATATTAAAATTTAAATAAGTTATGTAATTATTTCAAAAGTGGTAAAAAAATCCAAAATACTTTCTTATAGAAAAAAAAAACTTAGAAAGTACTTCCGAAATAATATATAAAAATTTCTTTAAAATACTTACGCTGAAATAAAAAATATACGTTTTTGCTAAAGATTGCTGTAAAACATTATCATCAAAATTAAGGAGCACTAAATCACCACTGTTTCAACAACTCGACACTAATAGAAACATTTGTTATTTAAAATGTTTAACACTAATTAACTATTTTTAATAATTCTGGATGTACTTCAATGAGTGTGTGAGTGAAATTTTATTTAGGTCTTACTTTAAAGCAGCTCGAATCTTTTGGTGACGGTCCACGTAATTCTGAACCTCAGTCAGATGCCATTTGCAACACCTGAGCTGGCATCCTCTCTCTTAACTACCACACCATGATAACGTGATGATTTTAAACATCGTCAGATTTAACATAAATCCGATTGCCACCATTCCAGAACCATAACCACGAGGATAACGTGGCCCTACTTCAGTGTTTTTATTATATTTCAAACTACAGAAGGGCCAAACTGTCTTCCTAATAAGTATATTAAAGATACTCCCTTGAAAAAGAGATTAATTTTGTTATTAAAACAATAACAACAAAATCTTGAATTGCAATAAGCTGTTAAGGGAATTATATTTTGAAGGACAAAATTCCTTAAAATTCTTCTTTAACTCAGGAGAAGGTCCGCACTCAATACTAACGTTGTCACAAACTCCCATCTTCTTAAAGCGACAGCAGCGCCACCTTTGTAAAAGGAACTATATATATATATATATATATATATATATATATATATAATATATATATATAAAACATTCAGAATTAAAAATGGACGCGTAGGAGGAACATATTGAAACTACGCTGTAGAAACTGAAATTGATATAGATGCTTAGAAATGTTATTTGTTTAGATTAATTAGTGTCGTGTAATGTCCCGAGTATTATTATTATGTGTGCTGTAGAAATTAAAAACATATAGAAATTCATAAAGTGCCTTTTATTCATGGACTTTGACTTGAATCAATGTGTGGCAGCCCTCCATTAACAAGGTAAGCCATTTTACCTTGTTTTATTCATTTTAAGTAACAAAAAATGAAAAACGTTAATGGTCTCATGGAATGATTGAGTCACACAAACCAAACATTTATTTATATATATATTTACAGTGTGTGCATAACAAAAATAATTATTTCAGTGAATAACTCAACTAAGAGAAAATATACTTGCCTATTTTATAAGGAATTTTCAATAATTTTTTTTAATATAAGAAAATTTTTTAATTAAACTGAAACAAGAAGTTTGGAATGTGCATGAGACAGAAATGATAGAAACGTTTTGCAAAATTTACGGGACAAAGCTATTATTTTTGTTCGTCATTGTAGTTTTCCTGTCCTTTGATAATAAAAAAAAACGTTAAACTTTTCCTTATTTCGGTCTTTTTGACAGAGCGCAATGTGTCTTGTGGTATCTTTTTGGCTATATATCTTTCTGAATGGAGCTTTTGTGGAATTATTGGAAAATTTCCCTTTTGACTGAAACGTTTTGTGTTCAATGCTTTCCCCAAATATTCTCTCGTTATCAGATTAATATGCTTTATTTTAGCCGCTTCTTCCTTTGCTTGATTAGTTTCAACTTACTTCGTTATAAATCACAGCAACTCATTTATTTTTGTATTTTACCCATTCGCATTTACAAACTATAATAAGTGGTACGCCACATCAATCAAGACACAAAGGTATTTGCAGGGAAAAAATGTCACATGTTCATAGAAAATATTTTGGAACAAAATTGTTGGCGCTCGAAATCCAGTCAAAACAAGTACATTGGAACCAGTTTTTGTTCGGTCCTCTTTTATGCAATTTTATTTCTGTGCGATTTTTTCTGTGCGATCTTTTTTATGTAATATATAAACTTTAATGGTTTTGGCGCCACTGTTATGTTTTCCTTCAAAGCACCAGTGGCGATGGGAGAATGTTATCGCCTGCTTACAAAGCGTCAGACTGTGTCTTTAATATTTTATAAATAGGGTAAATACGTTCTTAGTTAGTCAGGCTTTGGGCTCTCCAATCCTCCCGCAAGGGGTTCAGATGGTGTACGTTACGCCACTCTAATGTACATATACACACTTCAAGACGCTATCTTCATTTGTTATAAACAGTCTCACGATAATGCACAATGAGTTGCTTTCTCTCAACGCGTCAACAGCCCGCACTTGATTGAGGACGAAACTGTCAATGACTGTAGCATTAGAATTAATTTAATAGATTATGAAGACGGAAAAGAAGAAATGATTTTCTTAGCGGGGATAAGATATATGCAGGGATACAGCTTCCAAACAAATTGAAAAAGCATTTTCTTAAAATAGATACCCATTCCGAATGGAGTTTAGAATTTCACAAAAAGAGCTTTGATAATGAATGTCTTGTTACAGTAACATTTATAAGCAACTAGCCAACAAAACTTGGTCTCAAAAACTTATCTCTTACTTTATGGGGCTAAAAATTAAATCAGTTGAAAAAGTATCTTCAAGTGACAAAAGCAATTTTTAACTTATTCATCATTCACCGCGCTTTGATTACTATGAAAAGCAATAAATTATGTATATGTGTTTGAAAAATTCTCTCTGCTTGTATACAATGAGAAACTAAATGGTTTATAAATGTTTCCACATGTGTAATTCAAATATTTATTTCGTTATGGAAGAACTTTTTCATGAATTTTGTAAATAAGTTTCATATTTTCTAAATACGACTTTTTATGTCGTCCTTTTCAATCGCATAAAAAAAATTTCTGTAGTACTTCCACAAAGTTGTTTGTTATATGTAAGAATTAATGAAATGTTTTCGAATATTATTTTGTGCGTTTATTTTTATGCGATTCCTATCTACCGCACAAAAACAGGTTTAACTGTACCTTAAGAATGAAAGAAAAAGGAAAACCACTCCCCTAATAGAGGGAGAAAGATATGCGACAAATACATTTTAATTCTCATGAAAACGGTCATTTAGGAGGATACTGTCAAGGTCATTGGTAACAAATTTGCACTTTTCAAGAATTAATGATTTCGTGAGCCTCGGTTGATTCACCGCACCGCGCAACAGCTCCCAAGTTTAATAGCGTAGAAGATACAAATTTCCATTTAATACTTTGGAACTCTAAATATTCTGAACGATAAACATCTTCAGCTAAAGAATACTTAAACACCGTTCAAAAATAATTGCAGGAAATTCATGGTCTTCTTTTATAAATCCAGCGTTCTACAGAAACGCTTTGTTCAACACAAGCCCGGGACCACGAATACTTGTATGATCGCAGCAAACATCTTCATTCAATTTTATAGGTATATTTAATTAATAAAACGTGGTGCAATATTTTTGTAAAGTCAAAAAAATAAATTTTTTAGGCAAACACAGAGTATTAAATTTAAACATATTTTTGATTTATATGTATAACATTGTTTAAAAGAAACATCTTGGGAAAAAAGTTTCAATACCTGATCTTAAAAAAAAGAACTTTCTTGTGCATTTCGCAATTTTTACTTTTACTGTCTCTTTCACTCTATATATACAGTTTTACAAAAAATAAAATTAATATTTGAGAAAAATTACTTTACGAAGAAAATACCTGACATGTATCGGAACCCTGCGTCATTTGAGCAGGCTGTCCATATAATTTCTGTTTCAAAATGAGATATATTATATTTAAAAAAAAACATCCTTACATTTATTTGAGTTTTTGTTTCTTTGTGTTTATATTGATTTTAAGGGAAATTTCAAATATCTGGGGGGGGGGGGGGATCTGTGTCGAATTTCTAAACCCATTTTCATGGAAAACTTTCAAAGTACCTTTTATTTTATTTTTTTTAAATTTTTTTTTTAACATTTATAAACTTCGTGCACCACCGAACGTATAACGCGGGGGTAAACAACACAGACAGAAGAAAGGATTGCAACACAAACATCCATGCCTTCTCCGGGATTCGAACCCAGTCCCTGCGGCACCGCAGTCAGCTTCACTGATTCAAAGTACCTTCTGACACAACTTGTATCAAACCTTTAAGAGACAGCCACTTTGAGAAGATTTCTCTTCAGAATAAATATTACTTAAATTCTCACTGGCAAACCCCACCACTCTCTTTTTTTTTCCGTCTGTGGTTGAAAAAATTATATGTGGTTTTAAGCTTTGAGATTGGCTGGGCTCTTTTTTTCCATTTTTTATCAAAATAATTCCGCCATATTTTTAAATCGCCAATACAAAAATGACTTATTTTCTCATTCTACTAAAATGAGTGTTCAGGAATTCCATTTTTTTTCTCCTAAGATTTTTTTTATCTTTTTATTTAATGAGTACTGCAAAAAAACATGAAGCCTATTCCTAAAACACAGCAGAAATTTTAAACGACACCTAATTTACATATAGCACTGTAATATACAAATTGCGAAACTAAATGCGACTATGTTTAGACAACCAATAAACAACACCAGTGTATTCTGTTTTACAATTTGTTTTTAACCAAGGTTCAAAATTACGAGCTTTGTTGACAATAGAACTCATGCTGTTTTATTGTCTGACGTAAATAGAGCTCTCACTCACTCAAAGTTATTATTTTAAGAAATCATGCTTTAGACAAAAATATATTTTACAATTTACGAATCCCGTCTAATATTAATATATATTGCAATTTAAATAATTTAAGTAATTATTTCACAGAAGTAGTGCAGAAATCCTGAACTGCATTCTCGTGAAATAAATCTTATAGTGTACTTTAGAAATAAAGTATGCAATTTATGATACACTTGTTGTTGTCGTGCGTTTCCCGCAGGGAAGGAATGAAAGTTGCCATTGCCTGTGAGACAGGTTGGACTTCCTAACGATAGATGGAGACACCAGCTATCTCCACCTCCACAATTTTCGCATGGAACTGAAGGGGAGGGAAATATTCTCCAGCCCCCTGCACTCGTGGTTTCTGCTGCGACCTCCCACAAGACTTTCGGACCCACTGATTCAATGAGCACGTGCACCGTCTATACTCGGTGGCATTTAGTGGCATCGAGCCCCGGCCCTCCGGTCTGGAGTCCGATACTCTAACCACTAGATTACCCACGGCCCTTATGATACACTTACTCTGAATTATTAGAACAATCCTAATCCTGTAAGAAATTGAAACCCAAAAGAGTTATGGAACACTAAATCGCAAATATGTCTGTGACTCGTAACTACATAAATCATTTATGTAATTTAAAATGAATAACATTAACTATATATTTTTAAGAAATTTGGATGTATTGGAATGAGTATGTGACTGGTTTATTTACGCCACACTTTAAAACAAAAACACAATTGATTAATTGATTGTTTGATTTTATGGTACAAGAGCCAAATTATGCTGAGCTGCGCCAAACGATGAATTAAAAAAATACGACAATTTTAAAAATTGGTCCTAATACATACAATGTTTGATAAAGTGAGATTATGCGCAAATTTCTTCAATAAAGTTGCAATTGAAAAAAAAAAATTTAAAATAATAATTTCAAGGGTAATAAGGCTCCTGTGTTTGGTCTTGGTTAAATAGCGTTTTTCCTTTTGTTCTTCTTCCTCTACTTCGACGTCATAAACAAGCATGTCCTAATCTGATCTATGTTCATGTGATAAGTCCTGGTGAGGTTCACTTTTACGGGGTTTGTTGGCATTTTTTTTATTTCAATATTTGTTAATTTTGCCAACTATTTTTCTCGCTTTGTTTCAAAAAGCTCGAGTTGTGGCGGATTTATTATCACATGCCGGGTTGGATGTATTAGGTTTGAGGAAATGTGGCTTTTTCATTTTTGATAAGGAAGCAATCTTAAGAGGAAACAAATATTTTGATTTCACAATGCATAATACTTTATCATTTATCGTTGTACGAGCAGAAGTATTAAATACACTATTGCTGGGGCTGGTAGTAGTAGTAAAAATGGATATACATAACTGAGATTTACTTGATATGGCTGGTATTGCTGGAGATAGGAAAGGAAGTAGATGTGCTTGAGTTGATGAGGACGATGTGGAGTCTGTAGGCGTTGAGGTCGATGTATTTGGCATTTAATTTGCAGAGGATACGGGTTTAAGACATTGTAATGGAGGACAGATTATGTCTGTTATATTTGGATTGGTTTGAGTAGTAGTGGTTATAGCTGAAAATTTAGCAACCTGACATATGTCTGGGATATCTGAGGAACTTTTAATTTACGAGCTTCTAAATAGGAGATACTTTTGTTAGTTTTAAATTCTTTTATTTGCTTCTCTATTATTAATTTAGGGCATAATTTAGAATCCGATGGATGGGACTATAAATAGTTAATACAATTAGGTTCTAGACTGCAGTCAGTGGAAGAATGCCCAGCAGGCGCACATCTAGAGCAAGTCAGTTGTTCACGGTTGGAAGTTTAAAAAAATGTCCTAACCTCTGACACTTGAAGCATCGCAGAGGATTCAGAATGTATGCGCAAATCTTACAGTTTAGGTTTCTGGCTTTGTTGTAGGTAGTTTAGGTCTATTAAAATTTAAAATCAAATATTTTATTGGAATAGATGAAGCATCTTTTTTTATTGTTATTCTTCTAACCTGAATCACACCCTGATCAGAAAATCCATTATGAATTTCTGCTTCAGGGGTAGTCAACAGATAAGGTTCGTAAATTACACCTCTGCAGGAGTTAAACGATTCTACACAGGAAATAAAGGGGGGAGGAGAGAAAGGAGAAAAGATCTCTAGGGAACTTCGGGATAGTGACACCCGTACTCATCTAAAATAGATGAGCCTCCTGAGAGGAAAAACAACACTAGGATAATTGGTGATGGTCCACATAATTTTGATTCTCAGTCCGATGCCAATGACGGCAAATGGGCTAGTTCTCTCTCATTTAACTATCCCGATAAAATGAGGATTTCATACCTTGTCAGATTTAACACATATCCCCCTTTCTACACGGCGGGTCTAAAGTGGTACCCTTTACACTATGCCCCGAAACTGCAACCTTTACCAAAAGCGTAACGTGTCCCTACGGCAGTGTTTCCGTTATATTTCAAACCACAGAAGGACCAAACTGTTTTCTTAATAAACCCATTAAAGAGAGAGAGAGAGTACACACTGCCTTGAAAAATAATTTAATTTGGTTTAAAAGACATCAACAACACAATCTTGAATTGCAATAAGCGGCTGGAAGAACGATATTTTGAATTGCGACGAAATTCTTCCAAATTTTGATTTAAGGGAGTCCGGTATGTCTATAGGAGCCCGTGTTAGATTACGTAAGTTTATTTACCATTTTCTCAGAAACTGCTTCCTTCACTTTTTACAGCATTTTATGTGTACTATCAATAAAATTTTCATGAAAGATTTTGTTCTTTTGCTTAAAATTAAAATCATTTAGAATTTTTTAAAAAATTTCAATTTGTTTTCTTAAAATTTAGTTTAAAAAAGCGTTATCTGAAAACCATTTGTTAGATATATCTAATTGTCTCTATTGAAATGTGTGAACAAGATAAAAGTATGCTCAATCAAAAATTTAAGGACTATATCAGTTTCTCAAACTGCGGGGCACTTCGCTTAGGAGGGCGTTATAACCCTACCAGAAGGGCGCGAGCACACACATCGAAAATAAAACTTTAAAAAAAATTATTTTCCTGGAATGAATTAAAACAAAAAGATTTCTGACATTCTCAAAAAAACAAATTTACACTGATATATCATCTGGCATTATTACGTCATCTTTACTTCAAGTATATTTGATCCTATAACAAAATTATAAAAAAACATTTTGTTTGATTTGAAGTAATTCTTCAATGAGAGATTTTTTTATTATATTTTCTTTTTAAATCCAAAATACTACTTTTTCAGAGATAAGAAGGAAAAAAAACAGCCCCAGAAAAAAATTGTAGGAAGATAAATAATGCACTATATCATTTAAGAAAGTTGTAAATAATATATTTCTGTTCCGCTTTATTACATGTAAAAGCGTTTTATGATAGTTCGAAAAGCACACATGATTGAAGGATAATTTCACCAAGATTTATTTTAATGAATATCCAGAAACATATAAAGCATAGTGAAAAACATTTTATACGCAGTTCATTTTTAGAACTAGCATCCATATTTTTATATTGAATACACTCTTAGCCCGGTAGTGTTCGCGCGAGATGCAAAGAAATCCCAGACTTATGAAATCGGTAATTCCGGAAAAACTGTTTATTTTGTACCAATGACCTTGGCAGTATCCTCCTTTATGAAGGAGTCTTTAGAGGAACTAAAATGCATTTGTCACTTATTCCCCTCCATTTTGAGAGTAGAAAACGTTTCTTTACAATTTTAAGGTTCTTGTTCACTTTTATTGGATTTTTTTCTCAAGTTATCAAAGAAAAAACTAAAATGTCCTTTAAATAGGTAAGGGTATTTTCTCTTAGTTAAATTATTCTCTAAAATTGTGATTTTTATCGTGCACAATAAAAATAGTTATAAAATAAAAGGATTGGGGGTATTAGTCACCCTACGGGAATATTAATGTTAGTATCGAGAGCGCGCCTGCTCCCGGCTTAAAACCTATTGACCTCTTTTCGCTTTAAATATTAAAAAATAACACAATTATACTTCATCGGAATTTTACATTCTTTTTCATTATTTAACATTACTTCTAAAAACTAATTTGAGACTTAAAATTACAGTTGATTTTGTCAAAGAGTTGCAGTCCACAAACTGCAACTGTGGCAAAATTGTCTCCAAACATGGTTTCTAAGATCTCAATTGCTGCTGGCAAAATAAGCTCTCTTCGCCAGTAATGTGGTCCTTTTTACATCTGGCTATTTTGTATGATACTTTGTAAGATGCAAGTAAATATTTTTCATTCTCAGACAATGTTTTATTTAAGTGATTTTTGTTTTTCATATGATTTTAATTTTAATTCAAAGGATTTGTTAATGTTCTCACCACATGAAGCGTTTCCAAAGGTCTTTTAAGTTTATTAGGATAAGTTTATTACATACTGTCTGCTACCAATATATTTTTGAACAAATAACTTACAGAGGACATTCTTCTACATTTATTTTAGTAGTGGTAAAAGAAAAATTTAAATATTTTTAACAATACTTGATGTAATTTTCGGAACTATGCACCTGTTGATGCTTTATAATTATCGTATTTTCGCTTACGACTTAAAAATTTATCCATCTTTTTTTTTTAAATCTACTGCAATAAATACTTAATACTGTGAATTGCAACTGAAGCGCAAATTATAAAATGTACATAAAAGGTAGATTCGGTAGTTATAGAATTATCGACTCGACCAAGACTAACTAGAATTCTAGAAGGTATAGCATTTTTTTATGTTTTGTCCAGACGTCTGATAAGTTAGTTGCCCTAACTGACGCAGACGTTCGCATGAATGCTAGATGTGCTGTATATGATAGAGATCAACATAGTACATAGTCTATTTTTAAATGACATTTCTACATTTAGAAATGGATAATGGGGTAAATATATCTTCAATTAAATATCATTTTGCAACATGTCCCCATTTAAAAATTACCCTGGAGGGAAAAAAAATAACCAAAAAATTATATCCTATTAGTTAAAAGTGATTTGCTTAAAATATATATTATTTAAAAGTAACAATTACAAAATTTAATACTTATTTTGCTGAAGTGTTTGGTTTATTAGTAAGTTCGTATTAGCTTTAGCGTCCATTGCATTATTATTGAATTCAATACATTATTTTTGTACAAGATGTGGTGCGCAATAAAATTAAGATTGAAATTTGTGTCACTAGTAGTGAAACTTTAAGAAGTGCTGTACTCTATAATGAGTAGTTTTTGAGAAAAAAGCTACATATATTGAAGAATATTACATTTTGAGAAAACTGGCTTTAGAGTAAATATTTGTAATTCGTGTGCTTTTACTTTTTTAGTACTTTTGAGAAGCATATGAAGCGTTTAATTTACCCTCTACTCCTACAAAATGCTCTTCTAAATTTCTTTTTTCTTTGTTTTTAGCAATTTAGCATTTTGGTTTCAATATCAAGGTGATTTTGTTGCGCTACAGGAATCCTGCGTACATCTATTTTTTGAAGCATCGCACAGTTATAACTTGCTTCAATATCAAAATGTTTTAAGATAAATAATTTTGCTGCATGACTCATATTGAAATACCATATTGAATAGCCATATTAACCTCAATTTTATCTTTTTTTTTAATTTTACAAATTTAGATTTTGAAATCACTTACCATATGGTGTTATTAACTTGAAAAAAGATTGTACCCATACACTCTTCAATATTCCCAATACACTCTAACTTCCCCCCTCCACACACTTGGACATCATACGGAATTACGCTCTTCAGAAACTTATGCAAAGGAAAACATAGGTGCTATTAGCAGAGCTTATTTGATGAACATCAAGAAATGACTTTATTTAAAAAATAAATAAACATACTTTAAATTGCACTGTATTTCCTCATAAAATATACGTTTTTGAACAGGAATATTTACATGCTTAGAAGACATGACAAATTTAAGATCGATAATTTGTCGAAAATCCATCTGCTAGAGCAGCGTAAGTTACAAACAAATTTCCATTAAATACTTAGGCACACTTAATATTTCGAGTGAGAAAGAACTTCAACAATAGAATACTTAAAGTTAAAACGTTATCTACTGGAAACACATTAAGAAATTAATACTTTATTGATCTTCATTTATGAATCCAGCGCTCTCCATAAGCGCTTTGTTCACTACGTGTCACAGATACATATCAATTCCGGTTGCAGAAAACATCGTCATTTAATTTTTATAGGTTTATTTAATTAAAAAAAAGTGGTAGAGTGTATTTACAAAAGTAAATTAAAAATACTTTAACTATGTTTTTATTTAAACATATATTTTTAACTTTAAGCATATTTTTGTTTTGGGTGCATAATATGTTTTTAAATGAATCACCTTGCAAAAATTCTCACTACGTGATCATTAAAAAAAACGTTCTTGTGTCTGTACAATAAAGCAGGATATAAAATTAGGATCTACTTTTAACCAACATTTATCGATATCCGTGTTCAAAAATTGGTTTATGTCCCTAATTTTTCATTATTTTAAAAAGATGCTAGTATGTATTCAATCTGTGTTTGGGATCTGAGTTTGTCCACGCGCAAAAAGGGTTCTACACCCAGAGAGTGAAATAATATTCCAAGTGAAATAATATTATTTATTTAAATTTCAATAAAATTGAAACTAGATCATTTTTTTAAAAGTTTATATTAAACCGTGCTCGAACATGCTGACGTTCTTCAGGGAATCCCAAATCAATGTTAATTTTCTACGGCCTTCTGAATTATATCTTGGAAACCTAGGGGTCCATACAGGGAAGCCACTGATTTAGAAAAAGAACGGTTTATGAAAACTTGTGCGGGACTTGATTTACTTCATGGGTTGTTTAATTTGTATTCTAGAGCTATAGGAAAAAGCAGAATTTTAGAAATTTTTTTTGGTTTTTTTTTGTACTTCAACTTGTGTAAAATTGTGTTTTATGTTTGTGATCTCTGTCCATAGGATGCAATAAACAATTCCATTAATGTTCTAAAATTTGATGTTGAAATTAAATATATGTTTTATTCGATGATGGAATTTCTAATGTAATTTGCTTTGATAATAATTTTCTCTCTACTAAAGGCCGTTAATGACGAATGAAATTCTGAATCAAAGTATTTATTTGGGCTGGTCATACCTGACACATCTACTTATGGTAGCATTTTTGATATGGTTCCTAGTAAATATGCACACTTGTTATCAAGTACCGATGAATAATTTTAGTTAATACATTTATTCCCAATTTCACTTTGAATTTTTAAATGTTGCATGCACTTATAGTCCGAATTTTTACATTACCAATTTTAATTATTTTTATTATGAAAAGGAATTTGGGTTTGTTTTTTACGCAGAATGGATTTCATTGTAACTTTTTTGCTCAGTTTTTGAAAATCCGTTAGGAGTCTCGATTTTTTTAAATTTTACACGATGTTTTAAAGTTGTGGAATATATCGCCAAATTTATCATATGTCACATGTATTTTTCATACAATTTTTTCCCTCAAGGGTTTTTAAGAATATCTACCGTGTGAAGAAAGAGTTGGGTATACATCTCTAGCTATACTTAAATCTTCCAAAACTTCAATTGATACATTTGAAGTAATTTGAGGCATACATGTGTTTCCTCATCCCATATCTACCTAAACGATTTGAAGAATTTACTTTTGACTTTTTAGAGTCTTCTAGAGCCTTGGTTTAGAAGAAAACTGTATTTTCTGGTAGAAGACAAGAGGTGACTAAGCTAAATGCAATATTTGCTAATAAATAGGGCACAATAGTAAATTTTGCTCAAACATTTTGTTTATTAATTCGACGATTTTCGTTATACCGGGATTCAAAAAAGGTACAACTTTATTTTTTTATATTTTGGGAATTCTATAGTAAGCATCTACACGAAAAAAATTCTTTGTCAGAAAACATACATACCTTTTATTCAAGAGCTAAAAAGACTATTAGGGAATTATTAAGTCCAAGGTACTTGGCAATTTTAAAATACTGACTAATAGATATTTGAAAATGTTTTAGTACTGATGCGAATGAGTTTTCTTTCGACTCTATATACAGAAGAGTATATCGTATTCTTTACATCAAATTGCATAAATAAGACGCATATTTTCACAGTTTCTAAACAATATAAAACATTTGAAAATGTAACAGTTTTGATTGGAGATTTATTTTCGATTACTGCATTTGAATCGTCATTCATTGACTTGCGGAATTTTTGTTTTCCAGCTAGAGAGTTTGTCATCGAATGCATCATAATCATAAATATCTTCCGAAATCTAATGTGTTCTGGATTTGTGTTAAATAAGAAAGAAATTCCTTGTCCTACTCAAGACTCCAAAGATAGTTTTAATCATGACTCACAAGAACCTGTAAAGTCCAATGATGGCCTTCACAGTTTCCCAATGAAATCGACTGCTTACAACAAAGGCCTTTTTCTATTCGAAACAAAATGGATGTGCAATTTGAAATGAAAATCCTTTTTTGTCTCATACAAACTATTAGCAAAAAATGTCCAACTGCCAAAGTATTTTTAAAACTGAAGAATTTTCTTGTTAAATAGTATTTTTTTCTTCATATTTATCGGGAAAAGAGAAAAACTCATTAAATAATGAATTTATATTAAAAGAGGCGTGCTAAACAGGGTTCCGTTTGTATATATGCATTACTACATCAAAAATTTATTGTTAAATTGACGTTTATTGCAATAAAGATCAATAAAATAATTTTGTGATGTAATCTCTTACTTAATTATACACTTTATATCATTTTACTTTGAATAGGAGTATATTTAACCTAATGAATATTATTCAAATATTTTATAGGTGTGGAATATTTAACAAAATCATTCAGAAATAGCACATTCGCCAATTTTGTACACTTTCTTTCTGAATGCATACTCTGCCATTTTACAAATAAATTCATTACTTATAAAATAAAATATGAAATCTACTAAATTGCATCCTGATTACAAAAGAAATCAAAATAGTTTTTTTCTTAACAATATTACATTTATGATGTTTCTAATTAGAGTTATAAAATAATTCTGCTTCTGCATATAAACAAGTACATCATACACATCAAGATTTTAAAAAACTAAAACTTAAATATCTAAGCAACTTGTAGCAACTCAAAACATTTGGGTAATTTAAAACGGATTGCATTAACTACATATTTTTTTCCTGAATTCTAGTGCATGTGAAGTGATTGTTTCTGTACGACGCACTATAATGCAATACGAGGGCTAGTGGTGACGAACCACGTAACTTTGATCAATGGTTAAATGCCAAATATGACTCTTTAACTGTGTGAAAACCCCATTCGGAACTTCAACACCACATCCATGAAGAACTAAAACCTTCAACATATCTAACATACAGCCGCCTTTCTAAATGCAGGACTTCAGCGCTACTAGTCTACGATCTTGAACACTAACGCCTAAGATCTGTTGTATATATGCACAATTTACTTTAAGTTTAAAAACCACAAGTTTGGCAAACTGCTTTCGTGGTAAGTCTATGGAAGAGGAGACTTATTTCCATTAAAATGGCAATTTCATAAAGTAATGACAAAGCAAAGGGTATTTTAATGATTGATCACACACTACTGAAATGAATTATACAGATGTGAAAGATATTTAAAAGTGGTAAAATTTTTTGAAATTATTAATTATACAACGCGTGCAGACAATGTACCACTTTACACGATGGAACTCTTAGTTCCACCAGCAATGGATTTTTAGCAAGAAATAATACAAAAATCTAATTTCGAAAAAAAAAATGCATTGCATAAACAGCAAAAAATTTTGTAAAAAAATCTCGTGAATCTTCATTTATATTCCAAGCATTCTACAAAAACGCTTGGTTTATTTTTCTAGTTATTTAGTGGATACAATTAAGTAAGAGATATGAAATGCCTTATAAATTTATCTGTTGCTTAATTAAATAAAAATTGGGGAAAAAATAGTTTTCAGGCTGTTACGGACCATTGCGTCATCCCTTCTCACCTCACCCCTCTTGTACGGAGAAATGGAACAACCCCCTTTTTGTGTACTTTGTTTTTTGTTTCTTCTCTCTGTTGTAGTTGTTGTTCGTTCGAGTTTGAATAAAGGTGTCGTAATGCATTGGTAAAAATTCGTTGAATCGTTATTTCGTATTAAAATTATTTTCTGAGCCTTCGACGTATGTGCAAAGTTTGTACACAGGCTTAAATATTACTGTTATTAATCTATTTTATTGTGTAAAAATAGATTACCAACTTCAAACCTTGTTCTACTTTTTATGTAGTTTTTTTTATAAAAACCGTTTATATTTTTTTTTAAAAACTTCAATACATAATAATTGAAATGAACTTTTTAACATATATTTCTCAAATAATACTAATGGTTTGTAAAATTTATATATCCTGATATGTTTAGTAAAATTAAAATACAAGTGAGATTGAGAGTTTAAGTATAAAACTGCACAAGCTATTGGAGCCGGACCTCGTACATTCAAACCATGGTCGAGGAACGAGGATGACCCCTGATCTGAATCCCACCTCTGTTATTTTCCACACCAGATACAAGGGAGGATGTTTGAGTTCTGACATATCGCCGGCCTAATTTTCCGAATGCGTAACTCCTTCTGGATGCTAATTTCATATAGGAGTTCGACGTGCCAAGTTGTTGTTTATGTTCACCAAGCTGGGCGATAACATTAAAATATGGCTACCTTGCTATTTTTATCGTGAGGTAATATGATTGCCATGGGGTATATTAGAGTTAATTTGCATTGGTTACTTTCCGCAGTAACCTTATTAATTTCACACACAAACGATTTTAAATCCATTTATTTAAAAATTTAACAACCGTAAATTTCCACTTTTTTTCTGTTTGATTAATGGGTTTAAAATGATACTTAATACAACTACTACGAGTCCGCAACCATGAACACAAGTATAACGTATCAATTCCTTATAGTGTTTCCCAAATCTTTTTAAACACTGAAGGGCCAAAGTGTTTTCTTAGTCAGATTTTTAAAGGACAGTCTCGCTTTGAAATATGTTAATTTGGTTTCCTAAGAAACAGCAACGCAATCTTTAACTGCAATAAGCAGCCAGAAAAAAAATTTTAATTGGGACAAAATTTCTCCAAATTTTAGTTTAAAAGGATACGGCACGTTTTCATAATAGCCCATGTTAAATTGCGTAAATTTATATACCCTTTTCTTAGAAACTACGTACATTTCACGGACACATTTTTTACAGTAGGTTATCAACAATATCAATAAAACTTAATCGAAGGGTTTTGTCCTTTTGTTTAAATAAAAAAATTATGAATTTTTCAAAAAAATTCGATTTTTTTCACCGGAAATTTAGTTTAAGAAATGGTTTATCCAAAAGCATTTACCTAGATTTATTTAATTCCACCAATTTAAATTTATAAACTTGTTACCTCAAATTTAGCGTTTTTATTTCCATAGATGTAGATTTTAGAATCCCACTTTCCATATAATGTTATTAACTGAGTGAGTTGAAAAAAATATGTGTACCCATACATTCTTGAATATTTTTAATACAGCCTAATTTCTTCCCCCCCCCCTCCACTTGGACATCATATGGATTTGCGCTCATTAGAAACATATGCAAGGAAAAGCACAAATGCTCTTAGAAGAGCTCATTTGATACGTTTCTGGTACAACTAAATTTTAAAAAAAAATAAAAATTGTCCTAACTATTGTAATTTCTTCGTATCATATATGATTATAGATAGAAATATTTAAACTATTAGAAAACATAAAAGAATTGAAATTCCCTAATTTTTCGTAACTTCAAGTGCCAGAACAGCGTAAGAGTAACAATTTCCGCTCAATGCTTTGTTTTTTTAGTGATATAAAAACCTTCAGAGTAGGGATACTTAAAATTCAAACGCTTAAAAATAATTTTCGTTGACCTTCATTTATCAAATCAGCGCTTCACAAAAGTGCTTTTTTGAGTTCAACTACTATAGGTAACAACAAGCCGATATTTCAAAAAACATCTTCATTCAATTGTATAGGTATATTTAATTAATAAAAAGTGGTAGAATGTATTTATAGTTAGTTACTATAGCTCTTTTATTGTTTAAACATAAATTATCAATTTTAAACATATTCTTGTTTTTGATGCATGAAATTTTTCCAAAATAAAGTCTTGAGAAAAAGTAACAATACGTGATTATGATAGAAGAACGTTTGTGTGCGTTTCAAAAATTTACTTTTGCTGTTTCTCTAACTGTATATATACAGTTTTATAAAAAAGGTATTTATTATTTTTACTAAAATTAAATTATGAAGACAATATGTTACATATATCGGAACTCTGGGTTAATTCAGTACGTATCTCATATAATTTTTGTTTTAGAATCAGAAAAATTAATTTAAAAAAATCCAGTGCACAGCTAAGGTTATACTTAAGAAAGACGTATATATAGGTCCAGGGCAAAACGCTTTGGCTAAGCAAAAAGTTCATATACACCAACTGCACTTATACAAAAGTCGCAATTGTAGCTTGAGTGTCAAAGTATATATTATTGAATTCAATACATTATTATTTGTATGGAGAGAACGATGAAAATTATGTTTAAATATTCGGTCACAAATATTGAAAATTTTACATGCACTAGTCTACTGAAGGTGTCCAAAAATGCAACATTTTTCTAATAATATGTTTCTTTCATTATTTTATTTAATGACGCACTGAAGAGAAACATGAAGTCTATTGTTGAAGGACTCCTGGATTTTAAGCGACAACTAATTTACAAATACCACTTTAAGATTCAAGTTGCAAAATTCGATGAGACCACGTTTAGAAAGCCAATAATCAATACCCAACTCTTCAGTCCTACAATTTGTTCTTGACCGAGGTTTTAAATTACGAGTTTTGGCGCCAATACATTTCATGTTGCTGAATTGTGTGGCGTGAATAGAAATTTCAATAAGTCAGGAGTTCTAATTTTCAGAAATCATGCTTTAGATAAAAATCTATTGTACAATTTAAGAAATCAGTCTAGTTTGTGCACAAAAAAATAAATGATGTGCAATAATTATTAAAATATTAGTCTATCAATGCATAATGAAAAACAATACACAGGTATAGTTTTATTAAAAAATATTAATTTATGTATATCCCTTTTATTCAAATAATGAATAATTCTTATTATTGGCAATGGAAACAACTGTTTATTTCAGGAGATTTGATTATCAATTTAAAACATTTAAGTACAAAAAAATCTGTGAGGGAAATAGCCCTTGTGGAATACGTTTTCATTCACTATATAAAAACAGATTCAAAGAGAAAAGAATATTATCTCACAAAAACATTTCAAAATTACCCTATAGTTTTAACTTTTAATTTACATTTTTAAATTTTTTTTTAATATTTAACTTTTGGTCTTCATGGACCCTTTTTTAAAGTCAAAACTTGCCCAAGGACCCCAAGTAAAAAAGCTAAATAAATACAATGTATAAAAATTACAAATAAACGAAAATTATTTTGCTGAATAGTTATTTATTGAAATTGTAACTTTTGCTTATAAAATAAGATTTAAAAAAAAATAATGACTTTCATGAACTTGATGAAATCTTATGAGGGTTTTTATGTCCGTCTCAATGGACATAAAGCCGTCCATTCGGTATAGCGGTCAGTGAAGCTGACTGCGGTGCCGTAGGGACTGGGTTCGAATCCCGGAGAAGGCATGGATGTTTGTGTTGTAATCATTTCTCTTCTGTCTGTGTTGTATGTATGTGTGTTATACATTGTGTGGTCCACGGGTTTAAAATGTTAAACAAAAAAAAATGGACATAAATACCGCAACCTCAAATCCCACAATTAGTCAGTTTCTTATTTGTAATGTGGATTTTTTACGTCACTCAATTCACTTTTCATGAAATTGAAAACTGAGAAAGTTGACTTTTGTACAACCCATATTGCAAGATATAAAATTGTGTTCTGTTTTTTAACCGGAATTTGTGGTAAGCTTGGTCAAAAATTGGTATAAATCCCTGATTTGTGGATGTTTCAATAAGATTCTCCTGTATTAGTATGGATTTCTCTGTGTTAATGATCTGAGATAGACCACGTACAAAAGGATTCAACACCCAGTGCTGAATATCCAAGTGAATTATTGTTATTTATTTAAATTTGCAAAAAATAAAAATTGATCACTTTTTTTATTTTATTTTATATTAAACGTTGTGCGGACCCACTGACGTTATTCAGAGAATCACAAATCAATTTTAATTTTCTATGGACCCCCTGAAAGACTAATTTGGGAATCTCTGATTTAGAAGATAAGTTTATGAATACGTGTGAGGTTCTACTCCATGGATTGTTTAATTTGCATGCTGGTGTTACAGGGAATAACAGGATCTAGTTTTTGGTTTATTTTTTGTGCTTCTAATTATGTAAACTGGAAGTTTGTATATAAATTAAGAATATTTTAATTTAAATGTTATAATCATTGAGACGTGAAAAATATTAATTCAAGTAAATTCAGAAATAGGGAATGAAAAAAATAAAGTAAAGAAAAAAATAAACTAATATATTTATTTACTGCTCTAACATAGATTTTAATATGTTAAAAGTTAATTTTTTCTTTCAATGCATCGAAATTTTTTACAGTATATTTTATTAGAATATTTTTTGCGTGTGGTATTAAAAGAGTATTCTAAACTCTCTCTCTCCCTCTCTTTCATATTTTTTAAAAGTCATACACTACAATTATATCAAATATTTTGTTATCAAAACGTTAAATTTCCATAGGGATGAAATAAATCATTTTAGGATCTACATGTCTTATGAGTAATATAGCAAATTATATTATTTTACTTAACTGGGCATTAAAATTGTTACACTAAGAAGGCGACATGTTACAAACGTGAAATTTAAACGACAGGAAGAAGGTACTATAATATGCAAATAATTGGCTTTTCAGCGCTTTCAGACATACCAGGCGCCGGTAGTGACACCTACAATATTTTTAAATAAGGAAATTGTACAGCCAGTTTTTCATACAGAAATTGCATTTGAAAGTTGTTGAATGGTGCAAAGTTGTTGTGGAGCCTCGTGGAAGAGGCAGAAATGCGTACCAACACGTATCTGAGTTTGATAAAGGTCAAACTGTGTATCGTGCCGGGATTGTAGTTTAATGTATGGAAGTATTGCTTCTCACGTCAGTCGAGATCCAGACTGTTAGCAGAACATGGAATCGATGTGTTCAGGACGGTAATACGGTACGCCGTGCTAGATCTCAATGGCCCCCTATCCCTAGCAGCTGAGAATACATGCATACTACTCGCATGGCATTAATGTATCCTCAAAAGAATAAAACTAAAAAAATATTCTGAAGTTATTTTTAAAATTTTTATATAATAAATTTCTCCGCGATATTTTAAGAAAAGGCTTTGATCGCATGTTTATGAACAAAAATATTCATAAACATTTAAGAAAGTTAGATCGAAAATATTTAAATAACTTGTTACGATTAAAAACATTTAGGAAATTTAGAATGAATTGCATTACCCGTATTCTTTTTTTTCTTCAAAATGCTGGTGCAGGTGAAGTGGGTATTTATTAGCGTTGCATTATAAATCTCAGTTGTAGCTTATATCGCTTCCACACTAATGGTAAGAGCTTCAAACCCCCAGGACAGGGCAAGGTGGAGATAGCCTTTCAACCCTTAGTGCAGGGGTACCCAACCTTTTTTTCTGCTGGGCCGGCGTGCATACATATACCAGCTACTGCACGCGGGGGAATACTTATGTTAGCTGCTCCATGCGGACTGCAATTCTTTTAACCTAGATATTAATGCAGATTTAAAATATGAAAAATTGATGAAAATTTTTTTCTTTTTTCATTATTTTTTTTATTTTTGTCATAGACACTAAATTAAAAGGGAATTTAAGAAGTGTTCCTTTACAATTTTTTCATCATAAACGATTCCATACAATTATCAATAATATTACTAAATTCTTAGGATGTCTTTGACTCTACTGTGACATTACAAATGATAAAACACTCTGATGCTGTTGCAAAGAATATCCAATAATGCCTATTTATCACCTCTTGAAAGTGGAAAAGTGGGTAAAGTGTCATTGAAAGGTTCATGTTTATTGGTACTTTTTAAATACAGCACTTTCGTGACAAACCAAACAAATACTGATCCATGCTTGTGTTTCGCTACAAAAGAGTCAGCTTCCAAATCTTTCGAATATTTTTCGCTTGCAAGGTGTGAAAAACTATTTAAAATTAGTTCCATCCATTAAATTTTTCCTACTCCACTGCTGTCGGTTATTACTAATCGTAACAGTAACAAAAGAAATATATATATATATCAATTCGCAGCATTACTACATCGACATTAAAAAGTAAAATTGATATATTTCATTTCTGGTCAAATAATTTCCCAACAAGTTTTTAATACATCGCCTTAAATAAAAGAATTTCTCAGAGCATTGGGTCATGATCCGGGCCACTTAAAAAGGCTTCGTGGGCTGCAGGTTGTGTATTGCTGCTTTAGTAGGTCGATAACTGAGTACCATGCTTGACTGAAAACTAAAAATTAAGTTTTTCGCCTCAGACTGACCACTGACCAAAACATATGTTCCTGCAACTCTTTCCTAAAGTCATGAAAACTGTGATATGTAGATAAGGTCTTTGCCCGGTTTGGGGTGTTGCGGAACAAAGTTTAGTACAGAGCAACACGAAGGCTAATGGTGACGAACTTCGTTATTTTTAACAATGGTTATACGAGACGAAGACGACACTAGAATTAACATTCTCTCTCCACAATTCCATACCACTGCAAAGGAAGACTTCGAGCTTTGACTGATTTAATTTTCAGTCGGCTTTATACGCGAACCTAGAGCTACAACTCTTGATACAATACACGGCCCCGATTCCGCGAACTTGAACTCTAGTGAACCTCTGTGGTGTACGAATTTTGCATTAACTTTCAAACCACAGGAGTGCCACACCGTTTTTGTAATTAGTCGAAGAGATAAGAGATTCATTGTTTAATAATGGCAATTTCCCTGAATAATAACACCGCAAAAGACCTTTTAACCCCTTCAGGACCGGCGAAAAGAGAAAGAAGCTTTTCCAAAGGCCCACGGGTTACGAGAGTATATGCACCCATGGGACCGGGCGAATGACCCTGATAAGCCTAATTTCATTAAAAATTTTATGCAAAATACGCTAAAATTTAAATTTTTGTATAATTGATAATATCTGAAGATACAAAACATGGTACTATTTTTGTCATGGTGATTAAAATAAAATACATATGCAATACTTACAAAGTACTATGTGGCAAATTAAACAATATATGTAAATTTACTCTCACATAAACTTGATGTGTTTCTAACTAATACAAATCTTTTAAAAAACAGCTTATGTATGGTTTTTTTTATTTTCAATTAATTCTTATAATGCTTTTTGCTGTTTTAGTATCAGTTTAATTTTATTCTTTCTGTTCTTATGATTGTGGCAACTCTAAATGGGATAGAAACAAAAAATAATCGTTTGTTCTTACTGAATTAAAAACGAGTCACTGTAAGAAGAAAGATTATTTTTCGTTAAAAATGAGTCATCGCGTTTGTTCTATGTGAAGATATGATCTTCAAATATCTTTTGAGTATTAAAACTGTTGTGTGTGAGGTAAATATGAACCACAAACAAAATAAATATTGAAACTATTATTATGAATGTCTGAAGTCCAATAAACTATAATACGCTTTCCTCTTTTTTCCATCTTAGACAAAAAAATAAATAGAACTCCAGAGCACAATAAATAACAAATCCATAAACGCCCGATTCTATCGAAAAAGATATACATGTGCAATTGCTTACATTCATAAAAATCCAGAATCTAATTTTAAAAAAAACTTGGAGCCGAAAGTACATATCGAAATTCAAAGTAATGTTAAACATTATTTGAAAAAACGGACTTTAACCGCCAACTACTGTCTTGTAAAATAATATAAAAACGTTCCAAACTTTGATCCCACCGGTGTGATCATGGGCCTCAAAAAGGGAAAGCGTAATCACATATATCATACATATCGTGGACTCTGCAATGAGAAACAAATGATCGCATAGTATGTGATCATGGTCCTGAACGAATAAATGATTGGTTACAGATCAATGAACAGATAAACTAATGGTACAAAAGTATGAAGCTGTGGCACAAAAATTATCAAAATTCTTCATCAACAACATAAAAGATGCAGAAAAAGTAACACTTAATACGAGTGCGTATATAATAACGTCGCACAGTTCAAGTACGCGTGGGTTTTTGCGATGGACCTCTTAATTTTGAACAGTGGTCAATTGACGAAGGCGACACCTGAGCTGACACTTTCCATTTCCGAACAACCACACCACACCAACGGGAGGATGTTTGAGCTATCCACAGATTTAACGAGGATCGCTCCCTACACAGCGGTTCTTCAGTGATATTGAACTGGAACTCATGAGACGTCCTCCGCAAGTCCGTTACCTTGACCATTAGGCCACCGTTTCTCCCATTATTTAATGCGATAGAACTCTTAGTATTCCGAGCAAACGCTTTAAGCAAGACAGAAACGAAGGTTCGAATTAATGAGAAATAAAATGCATTACAAACATGGGGAAATAAAGAACTTCTCATCCTTATTTTATAACCGAGTGTTCTACAAAAACGCTTCGTTTAATACCAGTGTTAATCAACTGAATAAAAAGATCGAATACAAAATATGCTCGAAATTTACCATTTACATTATTTAATAAAAAGTGGTAACATTTATTTTTAAGGCTCAGAAATTGCTGTTAATAAGTTATTTTTTGTATAAGCATATATTGTCAACTCCAAACCTTCCATTAAGATCTCTGTATAGAAGGGGGTTCTCGAAAATACTTTATCGATCTAAGGCAGCTTTTCTCAAATTGTGGGGTGCACCCCCTAGAGGAACCGTAAAAGTCCTAACTGGGGAGGGGCGAAAGTATATTGAAAAGGCACAAATCAATTATTTAAAATAAGCATTAATTTACTGAAATGAAGTAAATTAAAACACATTCTGAAATAAGAAGAAATTAATACACATTTACATCATAATATACTTATAAATGTATCGGTACTGCGCAATAGTTTTCAAAACTAATTTATCGATACATCAAAACAAGTTTAATAATTACTAGTGCCTTCCATGGGCTTGTCATAAACAAAATTAAACACTTTTCTTGATAATTTGAATGATTTCTTACTAAAGTCGTATTGTAACGAGCCTCAAGTACATTTTTATTGCATTCAATACGTTGTTATTGCAGAAGGGTGCAAGGAAAAATTGTCACACTAAATTAGGTAACAAATATTGAAAGTGTCAGAAGCATTGGCCTAAGGGTTTCAAGAGTCGAAAAAGTTTAAAGAGCTTTGATATAAAGATTAGTAAACATCATATATAATAATGCCAAACATTCCAAGCATTGAAGTTGACTCAGATTTTTTCTATGAAATATCCGAAATTATAAACGCAGTTTATTATATATATAGTGTTGGTAAAAATTGTGGACTTTTTTTAAAAATTGTTATGTTTTTGAAGTTTGCATGCTCACAGAAAATGTTACGTTGGTCAAAATGCAAATATTTTATATAATTTTAAAGAAAATTTAATTCTGAATTCAATACAAAAAACAAAATGTTTATGTTTGCAACAAAAAAAGTTATACTGCTGTAGCCATCAATATGCATTATTTAATGATGGTAGAAGAGAGTTAAAAGTACTCAGTGGGGTAGATTTTATTTTTACTTACAGCTTCACGTCGATGTCAGACTTATGCTCGTCCTTTGTTATTACATGATGTCAGGAAACAGTTATGTCTTCGAGTAGCTGAATAGGGAGACATCAAAATTTATTCTCTCACTGTCAAAGTAATCGCATACTATGTTTATATAAACAATATCATTGATCTATTTTTTAAAAAAATTTCGCCTCTTTTGAAATGTTTAAGTCTGTTATTACATTTTCATTTAAATAATTTGCATAATTATTTCAAAATTAGTTGAGAAATCCTGAAATATATTTTTTCATAAGGAAAAACTTTAAAGGGTATTTCACAAATAAGATGTAAATTTCTGATATACTTACTCCGAATTATTAAAAAAATTCTTTCCAGTAAAAATTCAAAAAATGTCATAAAAATTATGGAATACTAAATCGCAAATGTTTCTACAATTCTTCACTACTAACAACATTTATATAATTTAACAAGAATTAGACTCTGACTACATATTTTAAACAATTTTAGGTGTATTTTAGTCAGTGTGTGAGTGAGAGCTTATTTACATCGCACTATACAACATTACGAGGGCTATTAATGACAGTCCAAGTAATTTTGAACCTCAGTCAAGTGTCAAAGGCGTCACATGTGATGGCACCTTCTCTCCTAATTACAACATCACGATAACGTGAGCGTTTTGAACTTTGTCAGATTTAACATGTGCATCCGTCTTTCTCTCTGACTGGCGGGTCTAAAAAGATACTTTTTTTTACAACTGCCACGGGTTTGGGACCATGACCACAAGGGTAACGTGTCTCTTCCGCAGTGTTTCCATTATCTTTCAAACCACTGGAGTGCCAAAATTTCCTTTTAATAAGTCTATTCACGGACAGTCTCCTTAAAAAATGTGTTAATTTGGTTTCCTAAGCAACAGCAACCAATATTGGATTGCAATAAGCCGCCAAAAAACCGATATTTTGAAGTGAGATGAAATTTCTCCAAATTATTTTTTGAATAGTGCAAAAGTTACAGAAAACCTTCAACTAGATGCGTCCGAACTGTTAGAAGACTGAGTGATAAAGATCTTCAGCAAAGGAGTATTTGAAATTCAACCGTTTAAAAATAATTGCAAAAAACACATTAAGAAAAAACAACGGTTTCCTCGATCTTCGTTTATAAATCCAGCGTTCTGCAAAAACGCTTTATTCAACGCACGTCTAAATAAAGAAACAAACTCGGATCGCTGAAAACATCTTCATTGAGATTTATAGGTGTTTTTTTTTAATTATTCAAAAGTGGTAGAATGTATTTATAAATTAAAAAATTGCAATACTTTTTTATTGTGAAAAATAGAGTATCAATTTTAAATGTGTGTTTTTTTGTTTTATAATGCATAATATTTCTTTAATAAACCATCTTGGGAAAAAAGTTTTAATACATGATGATCAGAATGAACGTTCCTAATTTCGCAATTTTAACTTTATCTGTATTTATATACATATTTATATATATGTAAAGTTTACAAACAGATTTATTTGATATCTTAAGTAAAATTGAATTGCAAAGAAACTTTATTACATAAAATGGTATCCTGCGTCATTTGAACAATCAGCTCATATAATTTTTGATTTAGTCAGTTTTGTAAATGTGTTACATTTTTTTTCAAAAAAAAAACATCCTTATTTACTTGTAGTTAAAAATTATGTCTGAAAAAAATTTATTTGTCTTTGAAAAAAAATTTCAAAGACTTCAAACATTGTTTTACATTTTACGTGTATATATTTCTTTATTTTACCAACTGTTTTGAAAAAACTTTAAGGTGTGATCACCGAAAAGAATTATTTTAATACAGTTTGAGAATTTTACCAAAGATGTTTAAAAACTCTATTTTCTGATATGTTGAGTAATTTTACATTACGAGTGAGAGTAACATTTACGTTGATATTCGTTGCACAAAGGATATTGGACACAGACCTCGTAATTTCGGAACATGGGCAGTAAAAGAGGATGACCCCTGAGCTGGAACAGAAGCCCTAGATACCACACCACACCAACAAGAGGAAATTTGTTCCTCGACTTGTGTATCGTCCATCTAATCCCTCTGCATGTCGGGTCTTCAGCGGTACCAGGTTCGAACTCGTGACACGCTAGCCACGAGTAAGTGAATTTACCCATTAGTCTACAGAAGCCAAAAAGTGATATTAGAGAGAAAACATGCGTCATATAGAGGAACTTTTGACCATGATGCTCATATCATTTTTATTTTATTGTACTAATTGTTTGATATTTAAAAAAAATATGAGTATAACTTGTAACTCCAAATTTTCGCTACGGTTCTTGTTTGTTTGTGTTTATTGATTCCACAATTTGCGACTCTATTTGTAAAACTATCTATTCTAGCCTCCTGAAAATAGAGGAAAATGCTCCCTTTCTTAAGATGAGATCTAATATTCAAGCAAAATTTGAGTTTCAAGTTCATCAACGGATTGTCAACGAATTGTCTCTCTACGATGAATGCTAATTGTTTCACACTAAAAGCAGATAGTCTTAAAAACGTGTTCAAATATTATAATATATTACCCAAAATCTACATTTCATAGCTTTCAAAATAAATCACTTATTTAATAATTTACAAAAGAAATAAACTAGTACGAAGAGCTCAAAATTAACAAACCGCTTAAAAACACAGCTTGAAGAGCAAAGTGTAATATTATGGAATATTATGTAATTGAATTTAGTAATAATTTACTGATTCCATCAGCATAAAATCATACCCCTACTTATAGGAAACTTTCCCAGTAGAATGAAGTATCTGCACCAGTCGTGTAAAGCTAAAGAATCAAGAAATTTTGTATCCTTCATTAAAGTAAAAATAAAAGAAGCTTAACTTCAATGTTCGTATCTCGGCCTGGGCAAGGTCCACTCAGCCTTTCATCTTTTGAGTAGGTTGATATATGAGTATTAGGCTTGTTTGGGAACTGAACTGTGGGGGTTTTGTATCTGAATGACCATTTGACGGAAACATCTGCTCATGCATCCCAGCCCATTAAGGTCTCGTAAGCTGAGAAAGACACAGTAGGACTTGACCTATATGGGCCCTCGAGCCACTATGCTCAGTTCAGTTCACATTTACAGTATAGATGAAAATTCAAAACTAAACTCTTGCTTTCCTTGGTAAAGGAAATTGAAAAGTGAAGGATAATTTGTTTGTGCCCCTATATATAAGTGCATGAACTGTTTCATTGTATTTGAAATAATATTTAAATGTTTTTATAATTTTTAAATAAATATTCAGATAAGGAGCTACACTATATGTAATTTTGAGTGGCATTAAATAAAAACTATATCCTATAATAATTAAAAATATTTTTAATTAAATGTATTAATGATTGAAAAATTCATTTAAATTCACAAATGGAAAATAAAATATTAAATAAATTTTGAAACATACATAATAAACCACTTTAATTCAAAAGTTTTGCTAAATCGGTTTGTGGAAAAATCATAGATTAGGCAATTAGTTAGAGAAAACAAACATAGTTCAGACCAAATAGTTTAATCATTAACACTTCTATCAGGGAAAACTCTTGTTATTCTAGAATTGATGTCCATTTACAATTTGAACGGAAATTGAAATCTACACCTGATGTTACCCTTGGTAGAAACCACAAAACTGAATGAAATATATCGTGAAATTCGGCTTAAGACACGCACCGCCTTATAACGAATACCTATACTTTCAAGGTGTTTTTTTTTAAATTTTTAGGTATATTCACCATATATAATGCGCATTTCCCTTTTTTACGAAAAGTATCTGAAATGCCAGTACTTGTTTTGAAGTCAGTACCATTCTTGTGTTTTGAATTAATACATTCGCTCTTCTACAGGGCGGGTCTAAAATGATAATCTGTATACCACTGTTACTAGTCTGCAACCATGCCAACAAGGGTAACGTAGCCTTACCGTAGTGTTTCCGTTATCTTTCAAACCAGAGAAGGGTCAAAATGTTTTCTTCATAAGTCTTTAAAAGAACAGTTTTCCTTGAAAAATATGTGATTTTTTTTCTTAGAAACAGTAACTCAATCTTGAAGGGCAATAAGTCGTTGAAACAAAGATATATTGAATTGTGATGAAATTTCTCCAAAATCTTATTTCAGGAATTCCGGTAAGTCCTTAGGAGCCCATGTTAAGTTATGTAAGTTTATGTACCTTTTTCTCAGCAACTACTCGTTTTTCATGGATAAAAATTTTACAGCAAGTTAGGTGTACTATCATTAAGACTGTAATGAACGCTTTTGTACTTTTGTTTTAAATTAAAGTTAGTATGATTTTTTCAGTAAATGCCTATTTATTTCCTAAAATTTAGTTTAAAAAAGCATTATCTAAAAGGTTTGTTTGATACATCTAATTTCCTCCATTAAAATGTGCAAACATGTTGAAAATAGGCTCCCTGAAAATTTGAGGAGTAAATAATTAGTAGTTTTTGAGAAAAAGGTACATAAGGTAAACAATTTAATTTTTGAGAAAAAAAAAGGATTTTTGAATAAATTCGTAATATTTGAGCATTTACTTTTTTAGTACTTTCCATAAGGAAGTCAAGCATTTTCTTTACGCTCTGCTGCTACAAAAGGTTCTTCTAGTTTTCTTTTTTCTTTATTTTAAAAAGTTCGCCTTTTTTTGGGAGATTTTAATATTCTTTCGTTGAACTATACGAATCCTACAAGCAACTAAATTTTTGTTGCATGGCCCAAAGTTATAACTTCATGCAATATCACGAAGTATAATGATCATCAATTTCGTTATATAATTCATATTGAACGGCGCTATATAGCCATATTTATCCTAATTTTAGTGTTTTTATGTTCACAAATGTAGATTTTGGAATCATTTATTAAATGCTATTATTAACTGACATGTTTGAACAAAAGACGTGTACCTATACACATTTGGATAATCGCAATACACTCTAATTTTTTCCAGTTGAACATCATAAGGATTTGCACTTATGAGAAACTTATGCAAAGGAAAACACAGGTGCTCTTAGCATAGCTCGTTTGATGGGACTCAAGGAATAACTTCATTAAAAAAATAATTAGAAATAATTCAAATTATATATATATTGTATTTCCTCATTTCATATATTATTTTAAACAGGAATAAATACATTTTTAGAAAATATAAAAAAATGCATGCGTGTATCGGTGTGAACACGCGATAGAATTTAACTTCTTTGGCTTATATGTAATGAATTGCATAATTAAATTTTATTTTAAAGTGATCTTATATATATATATATATATTATATATATATAATTAACAAATTTATTACTACCATTTTTATTTAAAACTATATTTAAAAAAAATTAAGATGGAAAAGGGTAGTATAAACAAAATTTTCATTTTCAATACATAATACAAAAAAAAATTTATTGTATATATTTATAAAAAAGTATCATTATTATTATTCTATTTCCATTATGTGTATGGTTGTTTCAGTAAATACTTTTCTTATCTAAATACAATATTTAGTTACTACATACTTGTGGTAACTGAAATAAGAAATGTAGTTTTGCAATATCAGCATAAATTCAAAATATCACCATAAATATAAAATGAAAAGAAAAAACAGAGATGTTTATCATTCAATTATATGTTAACCTCGTGAATTTAGCATAATTGTAAATTTGATTTTGAATGAAAAGGTCTTAATCTTATAGAATGAACTATATGTGTTAATTTTCTTGTATTATATATACAAAAATTAGCAGATCAATTAGTTTATCTATCTCATAAGAAACATTTGAAAGTTTGTTTACAGAGACCATTGTTTTTTTAAAAAATAGCTTTGTTCGTGAAAAAAGACAGAAAAATAGAAATTTTCAAAATTACGAAATTCCATATCTATTTTAAAGCAATCTTCCCGATTTCCGTTTTTGTATACAAGTAAAAAGAGCCAAGGTCGAAATAGCGTATGGCTCCGGAAATCCGTCTTTATGCGCATGCTCAACTTTGAAACTCTTGGAAATTCAAGGTGCTCCTCTGAAAAGAAAAAAAAAACGTACAGTGTATTCGAGAAATTTTTTTTTAATTTTTCATTTTTTGAAAGCTTAATTGTTACATTAAAGTTTTGAAAATTCACCCATCAATTGCAAACAACAATAATTTTTAAATAAAAAATGTACCAAAAATACTGTTTTAATCAATTCTCGTAAAAAGTGTTTTAGACAAAAAACACAAAAACTCTTTTTAAAATCCGTAATTTTTAAGAACTTTTTTCAATATTCTCATTGATTACGGATAATATATATCTACACATGGAAAAAAGTTCCGTGTGATTATCTTAATAAATGACGAAGTTATTAAATATTTAATTAAAATTTGGAGCAGTTTTTGCAAAATCGCAACAAAAAAAATTGGGGAGATCTTTTTTTAAATGACTGTTTTTGAAAGAAAAAGGTATAAATTTATTTAGTGTGGAATATCGCTTTAATAACACGAAAATAAATTCATACGCAAAGATTTTGATATCATTTTCGTAAAAACGCATCAATTTTGACTCATATTAGAAAAAATCGTAAAAAAAGAAAATATCATTATTTTGTAACAAAAATTATACCTTACCGTAGCTAAATAAAAGATCTTTCCTATAATGTTATTATTTTTTGTCTCATTTTAAAAGTAAAAATTTCATGGTTGCTTCAACATCGTCGAAAAAGTGGGAACTTCTCTCCGCCGAAATGGAAAATACAATCCCTACCTTACGTCATCGCGTAACGCTTAGTGGGTAACGCGTAACGAAAATTTTTCCCTACCGTGACATAGGAAAATAATTTTAGAAAAAAGCAAAAATCGATAATTTTACAAAAAAATTTATGTCCCGGAACAGCGTAAGAGTTACAGCTAAAATTACACTGAATACTTTATCACAAATTTGCTGAGCAAAAAAGATCTTCAGTGAAAGTATCCTTAAAACTAAAATTTTTAAAAATAATTACAGGTTATATTTAAAGAAAAAAATTGTCTTAATCTTCATTTATAAATCCGGGGGTCAACAGGATCGATTTGTTTAGCACATGGGACAAATAAAAATATTTTCCGATTGCAGAAAACACCTTCATTCAATTTTATAGGTTTATTTAATTAATAAAAAGTGATAGAATGTATTTATAAAGATAAAAAAATCACTGCAACTCTTTTATTTTTCAAACATATATTTTTAATTTTAAACATATTTTTGTTTTTGATGCATATTTTTTTTTTAATTATCTCATCATAGGAAAAAAGTTTCAAACTTGATCATTAAAACGAACGTTCTTGTACATTACGCAATTTTTACTTTCGCACTGTCTCTCTCATTTTATATGCACTCTAAAACAACGAGAAACGACGCGAGTTGTCAGATAGAGGCTGAAATGGGGCGGGGGGTGAAAGATTATGTACTGCATGGAAAAGGATAAAAATTTCAAAAAAAATTGCATTATTTATTTGAGAAAAACATAGTTACAAATCAACGAGTTCAATAAGGTGTTGACCCACCTCTAGTCTAGATGCATTCTGCCACACGACGTGGAAAAGTGTGGAAGAGCAACTTAATGGTCTCCAAGGGTATTTCTTGTCAGAATTGCTGCAATTGTTGAAGCAGGTCACCGATATTTCCTGATAGATGCAGTAGCTATCCCATCGCATTCTAGATATGCTCGATTAGTGCCAGATCAGGCTATCTTATAGGCCAAGGATGTGTTTTAAAAGTTATAAAGCAGTTCTCAGCAACACGTACCGTAAGTGGTCTGGCATTATCTTGCTGAAAAATAAGACTAGGTTACTGGAAATAAACGGTAGCAAAGCAGTTCTCAGATTGTCATCAACGTACCACTGTGCTGTAAGTGTGTCTCTGTTGACGCCCAAAGGGGTCCAGCAGTCAAAAGAAATGGCACCCTAGATCATAACTCCTGGCTGAGGGCCTGTGTAGAATGCAATAGTGAAAGCAGGATCAGCAAACTGTACTCTGGGTCTCCAGACATATGTTTGATAATCGTCATTACACAGTTGGAAACGGGATTCTTTTTTAAAAAACATCCCCAGTCAGCATAATTTCAACCTGATCCAACCTTGCAATGATGTAATCTGGGTCAACAGGGTGCAGGCGTGAGTGGCAGGTAGCATAGCTATCGATACGAGCTTACATTCTGCTCAATAAGCCGTTTGTGAATGGTCAGGGTGGACAATATTATGTGGGTCACATATCAGTTGGTTGATAACGATGAATCAGGTGTTGTGACAGCACATCTGACAACCAACCAGTCCTTCTGATCTGCTGCGGCCCTAACTCAACCGCTCACATCCCCCCCCCTTACGCTAAAATCTACCATTGTCAACTCATTCTTGTCACCATCTTTCAAAGGCCAGTTCGCTTTGACTCATATGACGAGCAATTATCCGATTTGCCCAACGTACCTCTTTCAATCCAATGACATGAATTCTTTCCAATTCTGACATTGCTCGCAATTAGCTCGAATTCTGCGGCTAGGCATTTTTTCAGTCATTGTAAGGTATCCTCAATCACAATGCCACTACATTGAGAATCGCTTCTTAAAGAAACCTGCTGAGTTTGTAGTTCCGATGCGCTGTAGATCCCGCTATTCATTCATTAATCACCAAATTTGAATCATTTTCATGTTAACAAAAAATGACTTTGCATAGAAATGTCATTACAATCGGGCAACTCCTTCCTTGTTGCGACGTTCTTTTTTCTTGTTATTGTTTTTAGGTTATAGAACGCATACAATTTTACTGAAAAAATATTTAATATTTTAAATAAAATTAAATTATTAAGAAAATATATTATATGTTTCGGAAAAATGAGTCATGAGTAATTTCAGCACGATGCTCCTGTAAATTTGTTTTACAATGAGAAAGAATATATATATGTATATATATATATATATATATATATATATATATTATATATTAATAATTATAATACTTATATATCATATATAGAAAAATAATTTTTTAAAAAACATAATTAGATTTTCGTAGTTAAAATTTATATCATTATATCTGAGTTCTTGTTTCTTTGTGTTTATATTGATTTTAAAATAATTTCCAATGGTTTTGAAAAGTTCTGTGTTGAATTGAGAAACCCATTTTCATGGAAATATTTTAGAATACCTGACGATACAAATTGTTTTGCTCGTTTAAGAGATGCTACTTTTCAAAAAATTCTCCTCAGAGTGAAAATTTCTAATTTCTTCCCCCCCCCCCTCTTATTCTTTTCTCTATGATTGGCACTATTATATGTGGTTATAAGGTTTTGACCGAATGTATTCTATTTTTTCCAGTTTTTATCAAAATTGCATTTTTTAATACTTTTAGTTCCTAATGTATCGTCAAAACAGAAATGAATTATTTTCTCATTCTACTGCAGTGTTTCAAACTTTCAAATTTACATCAGTATATTCAATCATAATTTTTACCACCTTTCAAACCTTCCATAGAGATCTCTTGTGTATAGTGAGTGAATGAGTGAATATTAACGTTGCACTGTTCAGCTACACGAGGGCTTTTGACGATGGAACGCGTAAATTCGAAACATAATTATTTGACGAATGCAACACCAAAGCTGACACTTCCCCTTTCCCAACAACCACTCAGCTCCAACGGGAGGATGTTTAATTAATCTATCCACAGATTTAACGAAGATCACTCCCCTACACAGCAGTTCTTTATTGATATTGAAATGGAACTTTTGACACGCCAGTCACAAGTCCCTTACCTTGACCACTAGGTCACCGTGGCCCGCACTATTTAATACGATAGGACTCTTGATTCTGAACAAACATTTTACGCAAGACATAAAGGAAAGTTCAAATTAATGAAAAAGTAAACGCATTACGAACACGGGGGAAAAAGTACTCCTCAATTTTATTTCAAAATCCAGCGTTCTACAAAAATGCTTTGTCCAATGATGAAACGAATTATTTCAAAAATCAAAAGTATATACCCCAAATTATGTTGGAAATTTACTATTTACATTATTTAATAAAAATCGGTAAAATTTATTTTTTTAGGCTTAAAATTACTGTTAATAATTGTTTACTGTTTAAATATATATTGTCAAGTCGTTACCCCCCATACCACTAATGTTAAATTGAGGTATTTTATGTATACCTATTTCTCAGAAACTGTTAAACATAAAAACTTCAAATGTTGTCTGTATATTAATTGTACTTTTATATTTATTCTGAAGTGAGATTTTTAAGTATGTTATTAAGTTTAATTTTTTTTCAAAATCATTCAACCTAAGAGTATCACTATGAATTTTTTTGAAACTGTCATTTTTTTTCACGATAACTGAAGTTCGCAAAACTATTTTGGGAATATTAATAAAAGCTCACTTCAGTATATATAGTTACATATCAGTTATGTTCAGTAAAATTGTCGTGTGTCCACAGTCAATGGGGTCTGAGAAAAAGGTACACTCACTTTGAAAATCCTCTTTTTGAGATAAATGCATTTTTAATTTGAAATCACACTTCGTCACAAAAATTGAGGATTACAACATGTATTTATCCAATTTTATTACACATTAGCTTATCTTATATTTATTTTAAAACTTTTTTGTTTCCTATTTTTCTTAAATTGCCCAGTAAATACATGCATAGTATTTTTCATTTTTTGTTTTTTTTGTTTAACGATATATTTAGTAATATTTACATTAATTTTCTCAAAATGTGTATCAATTTTGGAAGAAGTTTTATATTTGATGTATTACAAACATTAAAGTGGATAAAAAAACATCATACATGCCTTGTAATAATGTATAATTATGTAAGAGTAAGGTTTTGGAAATATGTGATAGTAAGATATTTTCCGAAAGCTTCCAATAATGATTTGTATGCGAACAATATTTCTAAAAGTATCAGATCTCAATAACTGATAAACTGTTCAAATGATTTCTTAAACAGCCAAAATAAAACTGTTTTTTATCTTTTTAAACATGAAATTCATGTAATTTTATGTGTATAGAAAGCTTTACAGGCAACGACAAAAATCATCACATACCAGCATATCATCACATAGACCTATGTACCTTTTTCTCAGACACTGTTAAATATTAAGACTTCAGATTTTGTCTGGATATTTATTAGACTGTTATATTTATACTAAAGTGAGATATTTCAAATATATTGTTAAACTTTTTTTCAAACCCATGCAACGTAAGAGTATCACTATAAATTTCTTGAAAATTATCATTTTTTCTACGATAAATGCTGTATGTTAAAATATTTTCGGAAAAGTTATACAGGCTCACTTCAGTATAAATAGTTACATATCAGTTATGTTTCATTGAAATTTTAAGAGCACTCGTTTATTATTTTCAAAGAAAATGGTACATACATTTTGATAAACACATTTTGCGAAAAATACACTTTTTATCAAATGTCACTTTATCACAAAAATTATGAATTACAATATGTGTTTGCCATATTTTATTCAACATTAGCATCATGTTAATATATTTTAAGTAAAATAATTGCAAAAAAGTTTTAAAATACTCAGAAAATACCTACATAGCATTTTTCAGTTCTTATTTAAAGTGATATTTTGTAAAATTTACATCTATTTTCTCAAAATCTGTATAAATTTTTGAAGAATTTGTAGCATTTATGTATTACAAATATCAAAGTAGAGTATATATCGTCATAAATATAATGTGAAAAAATTTACCTCTATGGTTTTGCTGTGCATTTGAGAAAACATGATTTTACGTCATTTCGAAACTTTTCATCAGTATTTTGTGTGCTCACATGCAAACATAAGTTTCTAAAACTTTTAAATTTCAAAAGTTCCTCTGAACTGAAAAAAATATTTCTTAAACAGACAAAAAAAACTGTTTTTATTTTTTGAAACATGATATTTATGTGTTTTTTTTATGTATGTAACCAGCTTCTTGCAACGACAAATTGTGTTGCACATATTAATTATCTGTAGGTATAATTCATTCAGAAACTTTTGAGTATTCAAGTTTAAAAACTTGTCTGTACAGTAAAAAAAAACATTTATAGTTATACTAAAGTGATATTTCTCAAAAAAATTTAGTTTTTTCAAAAACGAACTTTTATTTATCATCACTGAATTTTTTCAAAGTTTTCATTTTTTGACACATGTGCTTTTAGCTAACTGTTTTTTTGTTTTTTTTTGTAATATTTTCATAATAGCACTTCGGTATGCACAAGTATGTATAAGAAATAAATAATGTAAACTTGCCATGCATTTAATCTCATACAGTAAATTCAGAAAAAAGTTTATTTTTTTAAACTTAAATTTAAAAATATAATTTTTAGAAAAAATAAATTTTTATAAAATTTTTTATCTTGTCAAGGTTATAATCTACAAATAAAAATAATTCTAATTTAAAACACTTGGAAACATGTTATAGCTATAAATCCCAACACCTAACTAATACAGTTAATCGTACAGTTATACGGTTATCTAAATTTATTGCAATGAATAAATAAAAAGTAGGCCTTGCAATTGTTTCAGGATATTTAAAAGGCAAACATCTGTCAAAAGTGGGGGTAGCCCGCCAGTTGATGATTTCTCAACCCTCTGAGCGTTTGACTATTGGCCTGATAAATCATTCCGAAAGCGCTTACTTCTCTTTTGCGAATTTCTTTGAAAGTGCAAAAGATTTACTTCCTTCCCCCTTTAAAGTTCGCGGGAGGTCTACAGGGGAAGATTTTATTACTCAGTTCGTCATCTTTGGTAATTTAAAATCGGGAGAAAACTCGTTCACAGCCTTGATGTTGCCTTGTACGAATCTTGGGGAGAAAAGTGAGGTTCCCGTGAATGTTTGATCTTTTAAGGGGTATCGGAACGCTCTATACTAATAATGCTAAAAAGGGCTATTTCAATATACCTTTTCTAAAAACCTGTTGGAAATACAATCCCCAAATTTTTTTTGCAAGTTAAGTCTAATATTATACTAAAATGAGATTTTTTTGAAATTTCCTTTAGTTTTTCTTTAAAATTTTTTTATTTGATGTATAGTGAGAAAACAGTGTTTTTCGACAGAAAAAAATTATAAAAAAATATGTATACAAAATTTTGCTAAAAGCTCATTTCAGTATATACTAGAATATATAAAGAATGTGTCATGTAGGTTTTGTTGACATCAGATATATACTTTCTGAGAAAAGGTACATCAAACCTTCAAAAGTGACATTTTGAGAAAAACATATTTTTATAAAAAAAGTTACCTTATCAAAACATTCCAGCTCACTATTCCAAATTTTCAGCATTTTTTAAATTTTCATCTTCTTGTTTCATTCTTTTAAGTCTTTTTACTTTTCTAGTCTCCTTAGTTTCTGTAAATTGGCATATCTTACCCTTGTACTGCTCTCTTTGTCGAGATGTTCCATGCAGCTTGCGCATAATATCCTCGCTCTATGTTAAGTTTTTTTTTTAGATATCCAGCTTTGTTGCATTCCCTTTATTAAAGGATGCAATAGCATCATATGTACCAAAGGAAAGTGTTTCTATGTGCTAAAATGTCTTTTTGGGGACACGAGACCAAATAACATTATTAATGCTTTCATTCAGATTCTGCATGTTTCCATGCAAGCACTTTTTCAATAATTCTGGATCCGAAGGTCCCTAAAAATAGGCCTAATAGCTTCAACAACAGCAACTGGAAGTTTATGTTTGTGGAGATAAAGTTTATTTTCCAATTGAGCCTTCTTACACTGGCACCATGTGTCAAGACCTGATGGACAAAATCCCTGATGTGGATTTTTATCCGTAGATATTTTGTGAAGAAATATTGCCCATATAGCTTGTTTCATACACTTTACATTTGATAAATTTCTTCGAATGGCAAGGCCATATTATGTTTGCAATTGGTCAATAGTTGCTTCTGTTAATCTATTTTTACCACATAATGCTTTGCCATCTGATAATTTTTGCCCCCTCATTTTTGCTTTGAAACGTCGGAGGCGAGATCCCATCTGTTTCATAACATGCGCTAAAGAAATTTTAAAAAATGACGTCAAACTTCAAACTGACACAAGAGGAAGTGCAATGTTTACCTTTTTTCTGTTCATTTAAATCGGTGACTCGCGTTTAGACGATTCTTTAAAAACAAAATTTAACACTTCTAATTAAGCTACAGATAAAAATGAGGTATACGTTTAGGCGCCAATTGTAACTGCCGCTTACGTCATTACTTGGGGTAACCAAAAGTAATTAATAGAATCTCGGGGTAAATTAATATATTTAATGATATAAGATAGCACAGTTACAAAGAACAGTCTATTAGACAATTACAAGACAAACATTTAGAGAAAATAAGTGAAAATAAGTAAAGTCTACATAGTCCAGGATTGGACATCGAAACAGGGAACGCACGCTTGTCCAGATCCAAACTGTCTCTGACGATACTACAGTGTTTCGTACAGTCACACTTTCGGTCCAAGACAATACTGTAATGGCGGCACCTACATTTCGGTCTTGGAACTATACCGTGCGTTACATAACTGTTTTTTTTAATATTGGGAAAAGTTAATGCAATCAGTATTTTAAGAATATAGATAGATACTGAAGCCCAGTGGCTAAATGGCTAGTGCATCCCGCTTCCACACCACAGGTCCGAGGTTCAAACCCCGGGCTGGGCAAGGTTGACTCAGCCTTTCATCCCATCAGTGGGTCGATAAAATGAGAACCAAGCTTACTTGTGGACCAAACACTGGGGGTTTCGCTTCAGGCTGACCACCTGATCGGAACATTTGCTCATGCACCCCAATGGTCACGTATACTGAGATGGGCACAGTAGGCCTTGGCCCTTATTGGCTGTTGCGCTACTGAGTTTGAGAGAGAGAGAGATACTTGCTTCTCAATTTCTATATGATCATGCTCTTTAGTATTGAACTGATTTTTTCCCTAATTTCTGAAAAAATAATGAAATATGAATCCCACAAATTATTAAAATATATTGTACGTTCTTCACCATATAGCAAGCATTATACATTTATGGATGCATATTTTTTAAAGTACATATGAACTTTGTTCATTTACTTGTATTTGTAAGTGTATTGTTCTGAAAATTAAAATCAATGACTTTGCTGAGCCAATTCAGTTTCAAATTTTTATATATCATGCTTGTTAAATTAGTGAAAATAATTATAGAAAGGGATAAAAGAAAAAAATGTAGGCGAGATCAACTGCATATTTACTCATCAGTTTAAAAACGATTAAAATTGGTCACAGAAGTAGTACCCTGGTTTGTTTTTTCATATTTGCAAAATTGAAATGCTTTAAAGTCGACACATTTATCAACATTCAGTACATTAAAAATACTAATGACTTCAGCATAGAAAACTTATAACATATTAATGTTATATACACATTTAGGAAATGAAACAAAGTTATGAAGATATTTCTATAAATTAAAAAGTATTCTGTATTGCTACTAAATGGATGGCAAAATTTAAGATTGAGATTTTATTTCAATAAAATTTAACAGAACAAAAATTTCTTTATTAAGACAGTTCAGTTTCAAATTTTTGTCTATAGTGCTTGTAAAATTGTCGAAAATAATCTTAAAGTAACAAAAACAAGTAATATTTTTTTAAAAAAAAGGTCAATTCCTTCTTAGGTAAGAAAATTTTTGTTTTAGTTACTTTTTATCAAATAGTTGCAATTAATATAAATATGTGTATACATATTACAGAATCAAAACATTAAGTGGCAATTAATTTGTATTAATTATCATTAAAATTTTGCATTGCTATCCAAAACAATTGTGTATATAAAATTTCAGTTCAACTTCATGTTTTAAATCACGAGAAAAAACCTTTACAATTTTGGACACAAGTCGCCAAAATGGTCACTATGTCGCCAAAAATTATGCCAACATGGATGGATTTATAATTATTTGAATAATTAGTTTTAATCAATTAATTTTTATTGATTAAAATTAAATTTCTGTAATGTCATGCAAAATAATCATGTTTTTAAATTTCAGCTCGATCGACCGCTTTAAAAATGTATTTTACTAACGATTGAAAATTTGAATAAGATGAATAAATATGGAGAGAATAGTAGGAATTGAAAAAAAAAAAAAGGTAATCAACTACATACTTAACAAATTCAGAGCATTCATAATAGATCACAGAAGTGATACCCTGATCTGTGTATGTTTGCAAAATTAAAAATCTTCGAATTCAAAATGCTCAGAAAATATTTCAGACTCTTTTTAAAACTTTAAATATCGTCAGCGTATTTGATAAAAACAAAAAAATATTGAAATTGAAATAATTAAAAAGTACTCACATTTCAGTCGAAATTTCTTTTGGAACATCTTTTAATTTATGTGATACTGAAGAATTATTTCTTTTCTTGAAAATTCTTTGGGTGGATGGTGGTTTGGAAAAATAACTATCTATTCTTTAGTGGAAACCAAAAAAAGCTTTCTTACCTGCAGGCAAATTTTTCTTTTGCATTGCAGCAATTTAATATTAATTAAATTTAACACGCTACAGTATTTTATTTCTTATATCATAGTAGATGCAAATCCGAAAATTCCGCCAAAATACTCAGTCGAATCAAACACGTGGCAATTTGTTTTGTATATCATCACGTGATTAGGACGTCAGGTGTATGGAGTCCATTAGGCTCTTTTAAAAAAAAAAAATCACTTTTTTAAAAATTATTCTTTTAACAACTTAAATTTTGTTATGTAGGGCTGGCAACAATCGAATAGCATTATCGTGGGATGTTTACGATTTTGCTTACTTTTTATATCGTGTTTTTTTCTGTAATTTTAAGCTAAATTTAAGAATTTTAAGCTAATTTTAAGTAATTAAATAAAGTAAGGAACAGATTTACTGTACGGTCACCCTTGGCGCGATTTTTTTAAATTGGCGATAAATCTTTTTATATGGCAACCCCCATCCGACCCGACAAGTAATTACAGTAACCCTATTGGACCACAGAATGTAGACGCCATTATTTAAATTTTCGTTCCATCACATTGTACTTGTGTTTTTTTAGTCTTTAGCTACCGCGTTCTTTTTGTGAAATTTCTGTTGCATGGGGAATGTCTGAGGTAAGTGCGAGAATGTTTTGTGAGAATGATGTTATGTGGTATGATGAGAATGTTAATTTAAGGTATTTTTATGGGTTAGAAAAGGGAAGGAAACGTTTGAATTTTGTATGAAAGCGGGTTTCATTGCGGATAGATATGAATGTTGTAAATGTGGTAAGGATATGAAATTGGTTGAAAGGCACGATATAAGTGGAGGTGTAAATTTAAGGTGAAAGGACAAATGCATGACGTCAAAAGGAGTGTGAGAAAGGTTTTTTTTTTTTAGTCGAATGACATCTTAGTTCAGGTTTATTTGTGGGTGAGTCAGTGATTTTGATTTTAATATGAAAGAGAGTAAATATTCTTCTAAGACTGTCTGATTATCGTTTTCAGTGATTTGGCCGCCATTTTTTTTTGCGCAGGCAACATTTTCACTACGCTGTTTTCTTTAAATCTCGTTCGTAGAAGAAGTCGCCATTTTGGCGAGATTTTGAAAAAGTCGCCAAGGGTGACAGTACAGTAAATGTTTACCTGAATCTTCATAAAAGTATAATAATGTCCCAATTTTTCTCTGGACCATCCAAAATTTCTTACCAATTGGTAACTGCTGCTCTGGAACACACAATGGTACTTATGTATTAGCATCACTGTAATAAAATTGGTGCTATGCATATCACACCTTAATATCTAAACAAAGATTCTAACATTTTTTTTTATGAAAAAAAAATCAGATTTGTGTAAAAAATGGTGTGATTTGTATGGTGGCAATTTGGCTGTGTGGTGATGCTAATATTTAAGTACACAGATAACAAATAATTGTCCATGTGTGAAGCAGTCTGTGTCTAGATATAAGCCACTCTGTTTTAAAGATAGACTCTTAAATTTGTTGATAACAAATGCTAATGCTAATCGAATATTGAATTGCAAAAATCTTCTATCATTATCAATGGTTTGTTGTAGATTTCTGCTGGCAAAATTAATGTTTATGTTTGAATTTTTCTTGCATATTCGACTGAAAATATGTTCAACTTCTCATTGCGTTGGAATTCACCTGTGTCAATTGATGTACAATAAAAGTTAAATATTTCATTGGCATTTTTTTTATTTTTACCTTTCTTTTTGTTCCTGATTTTTCCTTTTTTTTAATGTTTTGAAATTTTACAGGTTTTTGATTTAACTTTTTTCTTTTTAAGTGCAGTCAATTTACTTCTCTTTGTAAAAATAATGCCATGAAGGAAATCAAATCTAAGGCGTCATATTCACAAGGGGCAAAAGTAGTGTAACGAGTGTAATTGCTCATCAAACTGAGGAAAAATAGGCATAAGCAAACAAAGAATGGCTCGTGCTGAGGGCGCAGCAGAGCAACAGGCAGCCAGGCTTGAGGATTCACATTTTTGAGCCCAGCATTCATGTTTTGCAAGATCACATTTGCTCTGTTCTCAACAAAAGGAACAATCACATAAGAATAGTCACCTTGCATTCTGGCATAACCCACTGGAAGATTATAGGTTGAGCCAGCATGTTCACATCAACACAATGACTGAAGTGTATCCTTATTGCAATGCACTGAAATTTAAGGGAGAAACAAAAGGAAGCTAAAAGACATGATTTCATTGGAATGAGAAATATAATGTATTTATTATTATTATAATAACCATGAAAATACTCTAAAACACGCAAAATGTATTCGAACGGGATGGGAATTAAATAGAAGGCTGGAAAAAAATTGTACTATTGATGTGGAACAACAAAATGTATATTCGTCATTTCCCTGCGACATATACAATCAAGAGAAAAGGCAATGGCGGCGCTTCACCATTGAAAGTGTGATTGCTGAAGTACAATTTTTTGCCAGTCAAAATTTGGCATTTAGAGGTACTAGTATGAAGTTGAGATATTGGTAATTTTTAAAAAGCTGTTTAGATATTGGCCAAATTCAATCTAGTTCATTTCACAAAATTTAACTTTAGTACTTTTTTATTATTTTGTTAAAGTATTTTGTCGCGATCACATAACCTATTAACTGATCAAAAAATAAAGTTTTCCATTTCAAGTTTTATTGGCATTTTTGTTCATGTTTTATTTTTTACTCTTATGCAATAATTGAGTTTATAACCTCAATATATAAGTATTATATATATATTATAATACAAGTAAATGTGTAAGTATTATAATTAATAATTAAATATAAAATGACTTATTATAATACTTACGATAATCAATAGTTATAAGTATTATAATAAGTAATTGAAAATATGTGTCAAAAGATAAAAATTAAAAAGTCCTATTAGTTGAAATGTGAAAAATTCTAATAAAGGGGCAGCACATTAAGTTTTCGCACGCGGGCGGCCAACACCCTAGGATCGGCCCCTGTCCAGAAGTTCAAGACACTTTCGATTTCTGAGTTTCTAATAGCAAGAAACTGCATTAAGCAGGGAAAATAAATAGCTTATCTACACATCGATCCTTAGGCCAGTTCTGACCTATGCCACACCAATTTGGGCGCATGCAGCAAAATCTCATATTAATCAAATTGAAGCCTCACAAAGTATTGTACTGAGACAAATTTTAAATGCTCGCTGGTACATGAGGAACAAATACCTCAGATTTGCTAGTAATATGACTTCTATTAGAAATTTTATCCAAAAATTAGCTATCAGCTTTTTTTAAAGTTTTGATAACTCAAAGAATACTTCGATCTTGGAAATTGAAAAATATATTCCAGATCTAAATTTCAACAGACCCAGAAATATCCTTGTTGATCCACTCTTCAATTAAAAATTATTTCAATTTTTAATACCAACCTGTCATCCATCTTCAATGTTCAATATCAACTCCTACCACTGGTCTTCATGGCCTAACGGTTAGGACAACGCATATCCCTGTGTTCGAATCTAGGGATCCCAGCTTTTCCTATTTTCAATTTTCCTCTTTAAAAAATTGTTTACTGATTTTATTCAATTTCAAATTTTTTTCTTTTGTCTTAAATGCATTTTTCTTATTTTTTTAGCCTTTAAAAAGGCTGTTTTTTGGATTTTTTACTCACCCAATGTATTTTTGCTACTTTCTACGATTAAGTTCACCTGCTGCATCCCCATTGATCAGGCATAGCCCCCACCCATCCACTGATCTGATTCTGACTTCATTTTCAGTGCTCTGCACTGTTTTTGAAGCTCTTTTTCTTGCACTTAAAGCATTTTTAAATTCTCAAAGTATTAGTTTTATCATTCTACCCAAAGTATTTGTAAATTATTAAGTATTGAAATCTAACAAAGAACAAGAATCAAAACGTTACAGTCATTCAAAATCCTAACAATCAGAGGTTAAAGTTCGGAAGAGCTAGGAACTCTGTTCACCCACCCAGCGATTCATTCTCGAGTTTTGTCTTTGTTGACGTCACTCCACTCACGAAATTACCTGATCCACATTGGTATTACTTATGGGTAGGCTTTAAAACAAATGTAGCTAAATCTTTTAAAAATGGGTTTTCAACTGCGTCTTTTATATTAAATATGTGTCACTAAAGTAATGCTCCATCATTTTAAAAGCAGATTCTGGAAAACATCTTTCAACTGTATTCTATTGATTCTCCAGAACAACCAATTTAATTTTGTCTGCCAATTTTAAAGAGGGATAAAAAAAGGATGATTTGAATTTTGAAATTGTCATGTTAAAAGATATTGCAAAAAGAAAGGTAACATATATTTAATATAATTAAGTTTATTAGACAATATTTTATTTATACAGATATATTCAAACATTTCCTTAATTTGCTTCCTTTTTTTTAAATATGTGTTGTGTTGTTGAGTTAGCTATACCAAATTCTTTACTGATTTCTTTTTTCGTCTTTAATTTTTGATCAACAACCTGAAGAAGCTCCAGCTTCATTTTAAGCGAAATAGAAGTTTGCTTTGCCATTGTGCTTGAAAAAAAGTTTTGCTAAAATATAAAAAAGGGAAGAAAAAAAAGGTAAACAAAATTTACTGATTTCATCGCCGAATTCCAAAGCCATCTGATGAGACATTGTGGTGTAACAGAAAGTATTAGGGCTTGCCTCTTTGCTAAGTCTAAGTTTTGGGTCCCCTAGCATCCTTGGGTATACATTATGCCACTATAGAGATAAGATGCTTTTGTATATTGTTTGTAGGGGTGGAGGAGGATGAAAGCAGCTTAGATAAGCAAAATTGGCTCCTGTCGCAGGCTATTCTGAAAGTATTTCAGAGCCAAGTTAGCTTCCTTTTTACAAAACATGACACCACCTCTCTTTCATTTCACAAAACCTCTTGAATCTCACCTCCATGGTTGGTGTTTTCCCTATTTTGTTCATTTCCTTTTCATGGGGGAAAAATGCCTGAAAATACATAATAGTTTATTGCAGAGGTGCACAACCTTTTTAGAATGAAGGGCCAAAAAATTTAATAGGATCATATCGAGGGCCAAAGTATTAAATGATGGCAAATATGTTGTAAACGGGAAAACATTGTTTTATGACAATACGCATTTATCACAATTATTACTTTACTTATTTTACTCATGTACACATTATACAGTTGATAAATGGATGAAACACTTTCGGAATGATTAAAATAATTTAGCTAAAAAAAAAAGATTCCTGCTAAAAAGGGGGCTTACTTGAAATTATATAACAGATTAAAAGTTTTGCTAATTATACAGAGATCGCAAATAAAATTTTGGAAAACAGTTAGTACTTAAAATTTGTAAAATTTAATGAGATGGCGGGCTGAATATTTGAAGTTATTGATTTTGTGTCGGGTTTAAGACTTGTGGGAATATGTAAAACAGAAGAAAGGCTCTCATCTGGAATTCTGTTTCTTATTTTTGATGTTTTAATTCATTAGTGAGAAAGTTTGCTCACAAATGTAAGTGTTACCAAAAAAAGTGGCACATGCAGCTGTATTTTGCTTTAAGCACGAAAAATCCTCGGGTAAATTTTATAAAATTGTAATATCGATTTTTCTTTGAATTGATTTTTGATAACATCAGAATTCTGTAAATCAAGTAAGGCTAACTGCATACTCTCATCCACTAGATTTATATCAACAGAAAATGAAGAAGAAAAGACATCACATTTGTTGTTTGGCACTTTTTAAATCTAAAAACCGATCATCAAATGCATTGCACAAGATTTGAATTTGTTCCTCATACTGCACCTTAAATGTGTGGAAATTTTTCATGTATTTTTTGGCAGTAGGGAAAGTTTGCAAAATTATTAGTTTTCAGCTGGTTTTGAAATAAACATTATTTTTGTTTAAATGCTTTTACTTTATTTATCAATTGAAAAATTGATTCTTTCTTGTAGCTTTGTGTTTATGTCATTCAAATGGCTTGTTATGTCTGTGAGAAAAACCAAAATCACAATGAAAACTTGCTTTTTTAATCTTTTAGTATTTCTACCACAGAAATGTAACAATTTCATCAAAAAGTTCCATAAAACGCTTAAGAGCAACTCCTCGGCTGAGCCATCTAACTTGTGTGTAATAAAGAATATCGGAAGGCAAATAATCAAAATCTTTTAAAAGTTCAATAAATTGCCTATGTTTGAGGGCATTACTACGAATAAAGTTAATTGCTTCAGATACAGACTGCATTAAGGTTGCAAATCCTAATTCTTTACCACGTGAATTCTCTTGATGAATAATGCAATGAAGCTGCAACAGTTCTGCACCACAATGGGCAAAGAGTTCTTTTAGCAGGGTAACTACTTTAATTTTCGTGCCAATCATTGATTTTTCTCCGTCTGTGAGACAATTGCTCATGTTTAAGGAAGCTGCATCGCACAAATGTATCAAACTGGAAAGAAGTTCACTTCCAGTTATTTGCCCCTTCATGGAAAATATTCCACGAAGTTTTTCAGTAACACAAAATTTTTTATCAATTCCACGAACTAACACAAGCATTTGGCTAACTCATGTTCGATCTGTAGATTCATCAACAGCTGAAGAAAAGTATACAAAGTTTGAAGCATCTGATTTTACTTGATTTTCAATGTCCTCTTTCAACTGCTGAATTCCTTTTGAATAGTCATTCTTTTTAAGCTTATATTTTCAAATTTCCTTTTTGCTTCTGGAGAAAGTTTTTCAGATGCAACTAGCTAACACATTTTTTTTAAACAAAATCACCATCTCTGAATAGCTGACCTTCTTTAGCGATAATTTCATCGACACCTAAGCTCACTTCCACATATGAATTCAAGTTAACTGTAAATTTTTGAAAAAAATTTGCTTGCCTACTAAAAATTTTTTAAGTTTTTCGATTTTTTGCTATCATTTATATCCTTTCATAGATGCAAAATGTTTATGCTTTGTTTCATAATGCCGCTATACGTTATACTCTTTTGCCACAACAGGTCTTTCAACTACATATTAAGCATGTGATAGTATCATTGTAATAGATAGAACAGTATTTATCTGTCCATGCATCTTGAAATTTCCGATTTTGAAAATCACCTTTTTTTTCTCTCATTATGTAAAATATTTTATATGGCTTTACAAATAAATGATACCAGACTAAAAATACGAAATCAAAAAAGAATATCATATCAGTTCTGTGACAGCGATTTCAACATTCCCGTTCTACTAGCAAAACCCCGGGGTTGTTTAGAAGAATGATCGTTGAAGCTAAGTAGAAGTTAAAGTTATTATTAGTAACGCTTACCATGAAGAAAAACGTGAGTGCGGTACGTACTGTTGATTGGCTCAGCATAATTTTGAATAGAGAATGTTCCGGCACGCATGCGTGAATATGCACTTGTTCTTCGACCTCCTCTGAATCCGGACCATGCGATGGAAGAAATAACAGCTTCCAGTGATCACATGCACAAGCTTCTCCTTTACGAAAACTCGTACTCGGAGATAACTATGAAGGAAATATATAGAAAAAAAAACTTCATGAACAACTGTAAAACTATTATTTACTGTAATACTGTTTTTGTACATGATTTTTCCCTATTTAATACAAAGGTCAATTCTATTTTAGATCCCTCTTCTTTTATAATAGACATTTACGGGCCAACTTTAAAGGCTTTGCGGGCCATAGGTTGTGCATCCCTGGTTTATTGGAACCGTTGTATTATTTCGTGTTAACCAATATTTCCGCATTAAATGTATTTCACTGTAATTATTTATATTATTACACATGTAAATATTGCTTATGTATACTATCTTAAGATGTACTGTTGCAGGAATTATGGATTATTTAGGATTCATAAGAACACAATTTATTGATATCAAAATTAATTTTAATTCATTAAACTTGTAGATTACCTGAAAAAAATACATATATATATATATTTAAAAATTTTGTCACGTAGTAGAAACCTTAAGTTTTACCCTTTTATTTTTAATTAAAATTGTTCTTGACAATGAATGTCAAATTGAAATAAGATATATTGAATAAAATAAGCATAAATTCAACATAAAAGTATTATTATTTAATATAAGTATTATTCTTTATTTTAAAATTCAGCCTTATATTTATTTCAGAAAATTCCATTAAAAGTTAAATTTTTTTAGAGGAGATTTTAATTTTGATCAGTTCATTTTAACTGTCAAATTTTTCCGTATATATGTCTAACAATGTTCATGTAATTTTCTTTTCATATAAACTTAATAGCCCATGAGGGCCAAGGTTTATTGTGCCCGTATCAGTGTATGTGACCTGAGGTCATGAGCATATATTCTAATCATGTGGTCAGTCTGACTCAAAAACCCCAGTGTTAAGTTCCCAAGCAAGCTTGGTACTGATTTAATGACTTGCTGAAGAGATGAAAGACTGCGACAACCTTGCCCAACCCGGGGTTTGAACCTCGGACCTGTAGTGTGGAAGTGTGATGCACAAACCACTCAGCCACTGTGCTTCCTTTTTCATATTATTAATGTTAATTTTCAAGAAGTACTGCCTTTTCTTTTTTCATGGGAGAATCCCATTGGCTGTTTTCTTTTGCTTTTCTAAATAAAAACTGTTCTTTTACAAACTGAACTTAAGTTGAAACTTTATAATTGAGAAATTTTTTCAGCAAATTGATTGATTGATTCTTGAGGGTTTTTCTCTTCAAGTTGATTATAAAAATTCAATATATTTCACTTGACTCCATGTCCAGTAATTTTGCTTGTATTGCTGAGGCAACAGTGTAGTTGGTGAAATTCTTTTTTCACCTATGCTTACAATGCTAAACAAAAATAAAGAAAATGGCACACAGGATCAAAATTGTAATTTTGAACAAAAGCAAATGGTTTATGATAGGCACAGATGCGTGACAAGGTCATCTGAAAAATTACCTCAAAACAAGTGTGCATCCAAATTTGAATTTCAGTACTTGTTTTGACTGTTCTGTCACTGATAAAAACATTAATCATTTTGCCGCTTTGATTAGAAACACACTTTCTTTTAACATGTGATTATAACTTGGAAATATATCTTTAAAATTGCAGTGTTTATAATGTATGACATTTTTATAAATTGCTATGCATTTGCTTTATTTTAAATTTCAAAACAACTTAGGACTATTTTCCAAGCAATTTGATGCATTTTCTATCTTACCCAATCATGTGAAGTTTAGGTAAAATGAAATGCAGTTTAGAAAATGGGAGTTGATTGTCTTTTTGGAAAGGCACAGGGCAAATGAAATAATCATTTGGACAGAAATTATTTGATTCTAACAATTGTAGCATGATGTACTCTGAAATATGTGCATAAAGTATGGTTCTCGTGAAATTTTAAGTAAGTATTAGCATTGGAAAATTTAAAATGCTAATGAATGTTTTGAATGATATATGTTGAAAGAAGTATTGTTTCTCTGAAAATTGGAAATTGTGATCTAGTTATTTTGTTTAACTATATATACTAGTTGTACTATGTTTTTCCAATATTGATGTTGATGGCTTTTTTTATTTTCAGAAGAATTGAGGAATTTGGACTACAACACAGAGTTTTAGAATCAAACCAATGCAAGGAAGAAAATCAAAGGCGTCGAAAAAATCCAAGATGTCCTTGAGAAAGATTTTAAAATTTTTGAGAGAAAAGAAGATGAGCTATGCAAACGTGGAGCATTTTAGCAAAGCTATCTATGTTTAAAGTGGAAGGTTCTTAGATAGAAATTAAAAAGATTCTTGGAAATTAAAATTTTAGATTTCAAATTACTATTTTCTTGCTCAGTTAAGACAGTACATCATTAGCTATGGTAAGAAATTATTGAAAGCTTTCTGCATAAAAATTGTCAATATATTTTCATTTCAATGATCCTGACTTCCTAACAGTTTTGTGTAAATTCTCCCATGGAAAGACAGTTAGTGATATGAGTTTTGGAGAAAAGGCTTCGAATTTAAAAAGCCCTGAAAGTAGTTCCTTAAAGAAACATTTACGTATTTATACCAAAGAAAAACCTTATGCTTGTGAAATATGCAACAAGGCTTTCTCACAAAGTGGTGATTTAAATTCACATTTACTTATACATATGGAGGAAAAGCCTCATGTTTGTGAAATATGCAACAAGGCTTTCTCTCAAAGACGCAATTTGAATTCACATTTACTTGTGCATACGAAGGAAAAGCTTCTTTTTTGTGAAATATGCATCAAGGCTTTCTTACGAAGTGATCATTTAAAGAGACATTTACGTATTCATACCAGGGAAAAGCCTCATGTTTGTGAAATATGCAACAAGGCTTTCTCTGAACGTGGTTCCATAAAGAGACATTTACTTATTCATACCAAGGAAAAGCCTCATGTTTGTGAAATATGAAATTAGGCTTTCTCTCAAAGAGGCAATTTAAATTCACATTTACTTATACATATGAAGGAAAAGCCTCATGTTTTTGAAATATGTAACAAGGTTTTCGAAGTAGCAACTTAAAGAAGCATTTACTTATTCATACCTAGGAAAAACTTCATGTTCGTGAAATATTTTAAAAGAACTTCAAATTGGTTCTTTAAATGTACATTTGCATATATAAATCAAGGGAAAGCAATAATTTCTCTTAAGCATATCATGTGTATTATTTTATATATGCTGCTTGCCATTTTATTAGATTATTAATTAATAATATAATATTTGCGCATTCATGCCATTCATGAGAAGTGTCAAGTGTGTGAAATATCCTTAACATGGCTTTCAGTCGAAGTTCTGTAATATAAAATGACATTTATATATGTGCAATTAAAAAGTGTATAAAATGACATTTATATATATATTTTCTTCATGGCATGTGCAATTTCTGAAAATACTTTCTTTCAAATTTGTTACTTTATGACACATTTGTGCACATTCATGCCTCCCAAAAATTTGAAGCTTTATATATCTTTAGTAGATTATTTTTCAAAATTCATTTTTAATTATTTTCTCCTAAAATATCTTAAAAGTCTTGTAATTTTTAAAATTTTCAGTAAGTTTTCACACAAAGGTTTCACTCCAAAAATTAATTTTTGCATTTGCAAATAATAGTTGAAGGAATGCTATAATTTTGAGTCATTTGACTCAACATAGGTGAAATGCTATTTGGATGTGAAGTAAAAGAAATTTAGTGATTTTTTTCAATTTTTGTAATACATTTGTGTGTATGTGTTGTATTATTTTAGCACAGGGGTGGCCACAACCCATATGGCCATCCTGGCTTCTTCGGAAAAACATTACAATTCCACGGGCTGCATATAAAAATATATATTTTCGTATTAGATTTGGACCTGTTACAAACATTTATTGGACAGAAAATTTTAAAACAGAATTTAATATTATTATTGTTTTCATTATGTTTCATGTATGCAAACATAGATAATATAATAAGAATTCAATGATGAAATGTTTAATTATTGAGATATTTCTTTTTCTACTCTTTTACTTAGGTTTTGATAGTTTATCGCAATGCATGTATTTGCACATTGTAATTGAAGTTGCAGATTTTCGTCTGGTAAGTGAGCCTGATTTACGTTTGATGAATTTAGTTTTCGAAAGAAAAAAAAAAAGAATAAAGGTGCAAGTTAACCCAAAAGCGCTCATAACTTTTTGTGCCACTTCTTTGAAATTGGAATATTTTTCTTTGGTGATATAAGTATTTTAAAAATCTATTTTGGAGTCTGATTTTCAAAAAATTATTTTACTTCATTATTGCTCTGTAAACCAATTCCACTGGGAGATATTCTGGGGTCAACTCGATATTGCAACATTAAAGAGATAAATATATTTTAAATAACTTTTGATTTTTGTCTAATTTAGTGAAACGACTGTGAGAGACTTCTATTTGAAGTCACTCATTCACCATCCTGCCTACCTAAGGGTGTGAGGGGAAACGAAGCATCACAAGAAACTTCCATAATAATAATCATTTTATTACTATTCAAGTACACTAATCAACCACAAGTAAAACTACAAGAGGAGACGTTAGGAGTGATATAAAGAAAGCAATCTACACTAAGTAAACAAGCACAAATAATCATTTTAATTTAATCTAATCTATCTTAGACTATTAATTCTCAATCCACTAATTTATTATAGTGTCAAACTCCGTCCTTAACTCAAGTTGTGATAATGAATGATATCTCACCTACGTATCACCGCAACAATTCCTCTGCTCCTTCTATCTTACAATTACAAAACCTTTTTTTGACTTTATATAGTCAAACTAATCTACATATCAAGGTTTCTTCTTGAGGGATGGTTGCGAATTAACGCGAAAGCTAGCTCCAAAGTTTCCCCAAGAGGATTAATCAGAAGGTTGTGTATAGATCAGTCACACGACTCTCAAAAGATCAGTTGAGTTTGCATATTTGATGTAACTAATACATTTTGAATTTTTCAAATTTTTTCATCAATGGAAAGTGTTGAACATAATTATTCAATTCCTATTATTAGTTCACACTCTCTCTATATTTATATTGTTCAAATTTGATCGTTTTTAAAAGATTTTTCTCATAAAATCTCTTTTCAATGGATACCGGCTCATTGTGACATTTTTGGGAATGAGTATGCTGACTTTCTTGCTAAGAAAGGAGAAGGTTTTTTTCTAATTTGGCCTTTAAGCATAAGTTTAAAATGGAAGTTGAGGAAATGTCGAAGGACAAGAGAGAATTGGGCAATTTTGAACAAGGACTCGTCCTGGGGCTCCTAAAAAAGCTGCTGTAGCTCATTTTAGACTTTTGACGGGCCTCGACTGTCTGAGATCGTATCTCTATTGAATTGGTATCGTAAACTCACCGGACTGTACTCTGTGTGACTGGTCAGCCTATGACCGCTGAACATTTGGTTGTGTGCCCTGCACTAATTAGCCTTATTTCAACTGACGAAAAATACTGGAGAGCAGGTGCACTAATGGTATAGGTGCTATTCTAGTGTGTGGCTTTTGTAAAATAGAAAAATCTTGTTCAAATTTTCAATAATTAATAAAATGCATTTTAAAGCACTCAAATGAGCTGAAATTTTATATACACGCTTATTTTGGATAAAAATACAGTAATTATTTATGAATTATAATTAATAAAAATTAATGGATTAAAGCTAATTATTTAAAGAATTACAAATACAGCCACATTGGCATCATTTTTGGCGATTTAGCGATCATTTTGGTAACTTGTGTCAAAACTTGAAAAGACTTTTTTTCTCATATTTTAAAGCACTCATTTGAACTGAAATTTTCTACACACTATTGTTTTGGGTAACAATATGATAATTTAATTATAATTTATTAGAATTGACTAAAAATAATTATTTAAACAATTACAGATACAGCCACATTGGCTTCATTTCTAGCGACTTGGGTCAAAACTAAAAAAAAAATTTCTGTCTCGTTTCAAAGCATTCTGTTGAACTGAAATTTTATATACACTATTGTTTTGGGTGACAATACGATACTTTAATGGTAATTGATAAAAATGAATTGCCACTTAATGTTGTAATTCTGTCATATGTATGTACATATTTATATTTATTGTCACTGTTTAATAAAAAGCTCAAGGTAAACTAAAAAGTTCTTGCCGTTTTAAATGACCCAAAAGAACATGACATACAAACAGCGTAGCTTGTTGTTGGTCCTCGAAGTAATCCCCATCAACATCCAGCACCTTCTGCCAACGTGTGTCTATTTGTTCAATCCCCTTGCGGTAAAACTCGGGGGTGTGGGATGAAAAGAAGTCCGTGAGAGCTTGGCGCACGTCTGCTTCATTGGTGAAGGATGTAACAGGAAGATGATTGTCCAGGGAATGGAAGAGGTGGTAATTTGATGGTGCAAGGTCATGTGAGTAAGGAGGATGTCACAAAGACTCCCAACCAAGTCGCTGTATCGTATTCCTGGCCACATGCGGCCTCGCGTTATCATGCAATCACAGTACACCCTTTCGATTAACCAGTGCTGTCTCCTGATGCAATGCTTGTTGTACACGTTCCAATTGCTGCGGATACAGGTCCTCAGTGACCGTTTGGCCCATTGGTAGCAACTCATAGTGATCCACTTCACGACAAGTCCACCAGACACAGCATAATCTTGCGTGGGTGCATAGGTGGTTTCGTGCTTCTCGAGACAGTATCCTGGGGTGACAACCAATGTTTGGAACGCTTGGGTGTGTCATACAGGACCCACTTCTTGTCACTGGTCAGCACTTGATTGAATATGGATGCGCTACGGTGGCGAGAAAGCAACGATAAACATGCCACCACTCGTTGCTTATGGACTTCCAACAGCGTGTGAGGAACCCATTTGCTCAACCTGTACGTCTTACCTAAGCGGCGCAGCTGAAGTTTAACCGTTTCACTGGAAGTGTTGAATTGTCTGGAAAATTCATCATACGTTTGACTACTGTCCTCCTCAATGGCCGCTTGCAGGGCTTCGTCATCCAAAGCCTGTGGTCGTCCTGTTCGAGCTTTATCTCAGAGGGACAAATCTCCCGACCTGCATTTTTGAAACCAATGCCTTGCTGTACGTTCATTGACAGCACTATTCCCAAATGCTTGACATATTCGGTGACTTGATGCAGAAGCTGATATACCCACTTTGAAGTAGTAAAGTTAACAACCTCGAACGAGCTCCTTCGATACGTCCATTTTGCTTCACTATTGTACGATTTCCGATTGATGAATGTGAGCAGTGGACCTGCGTTTATAACAATTAAAATTCTTACTCTCGACTGACGGTTTCTCAGACATGTCATACACTAATTTGCATACTTATTCTCACTTCTTTCTTCAATATTAGTATATACGAAGAGGATTCAAAATTCCCTCACCTAGTCTATAACTTAAAAAACTATTATTGATTAAACTGGTGAAACTCGCACTTGACCAACAGTACACTTTTGACATGGCTTGTAAAGGTCATCGAAACATTACTGAAATCCATTTTTAGTCATGTCCTTTAATTCATCCTGCTATACACTATTAACTTCATCTGCAGATTGGTCTTCGAGATTAACATACGGGAACTATATGTTGACACATCTTATGCATGTTAAGATCCATTGTCATGTGGTCCAGTATATTCCAACTGATTATACTATTGTTTGAAGTCTGTTCTTACTTAACGCCGCAGAAACCTTTTCAATGTGCTCAGAGGGGCTTGAAATCTGCTGACGTCCAGAGCGTTAGACGTCTTCCACACTTTTCTTGCCTTCTCTTAAACGTCGATGTAACTCAGAAACTTGCTTTCGAGATAATGTATCACAGCACTACACATGCTTTGAAATTTCGTAAGTCTCTGTACACTTTTTCCCAAACGAACATAAAAATTTAACATTCATTATCGGCTCAACAAACGCAATTCATTTCAATCACCGATGGCTAAATGCACTTGACTACAAAATACGACTCCAAGGACTGCACCACCTGATTCGTTGCAAACTCTTCGTAGAAAAATGAAAGAAGCAGAAATTGTATCGTATTCGCTCTACTGCAAGAGTTTCCATATGTTATAGGCTCAGTCTGGAAATTTTCGAATCGTACCACGTAATAAAATTAAATTTTAATCTGTATTCTCAAATTAATATGCAAAGCTTACGTTCGTCAGACTTTTAATCTTAGTATATGTGATGTGGATGCATTTTCTGGCGTTGGGTGTAAAAATTGCCTAACCTTCCTAAATTACCCATACAAATCGAATAACTTTGTCACGCAAAATTACTATTTATGTATATTTTGTGCCCATTCCACACCACAGGTCCGAGGTTAAAACCCCAAGCTGAGCAAGGTTGACTAGGCCTTCAATGGGAGTCGTGTAGTATAATGAGTACCAAGCTTGCTTTGGGACTTAACTCTAGAGGTTTCGTGTCAGACAGACCACCCGACCGGAACATCTGCTAATCCAAAGCAGGGGACCCAAGGTCACATGTACTGAGTTGGGCACAGTATGCCTTGGCCCTCATGGGCAGTCGCGCAACTGTGTTAGGTATATTTTGTGCATCAAGATAGTACTTTTTCCTGAAGTTCTATTTTTTTTAATAATTTGAATTTTATTTAATTTTTAAAAATAAATTTTATTAATAACATTTTAAAAAAGTAAAAGAAAAAAATGACTGTTGTGTGTGAGGAAATAGTAAATTTAGAAAGTATACTTTGAATACAAATAATGGATTGTATGAAATGAAAATTTAATTTTTTCGAGAAAAAATTGAAAAAAAGTCTTCTCCATTTAACGTTACTGTTGAGTTTATCATTTAGTTCTTAATTTCATATTTTGAAGTAATCATTGTTCAGTCCAAATTTTTGACAAACATAGATACTACCCGAAATTTTCCATTTACAGCCGTATTCACCGTTAGTTGGAGCAACGGTCAAACAAAGAAGACCATTTATTTCACTGTGAGTTTCTAACCTCTTCACCATTTAGTTACTGCCTTATTTACAGTAAACTTTATCAATGTTCAAAGGAAGAAATTCAGTTCCTCATCATAAGTTCATTTCACCATTTTTAAGTTCGGTTAGAAAACTCTGATCGGTCCCAAAACTGTCTAAGATATAACTTTGCTAAAGCAGGGATATCTTCAGAGTTCTTGAGGCCTTGGGCCTCTACGTTAAAGTAGTCCCTTACGCAAATGTTGGCCTCGTGACCCTCTAATGTTGACAGTACATAAATTACCTTTTCAAGTAAAAACAAAACCCCTCAAAAATAAATGTGCATAACTTGGATTGCACAAACCGGCTCGACTGATTGCCACCTTTTGACTGAATGAGTAATGATGGTGGTAGGCCTAGGCACATGGACGATGGTCATCACATGTAGCCAGTTTAAATATATTCCAATATTCCCAGTTTCGGAGAATACATATGGGAGACAACAAGGGTCTAAAGCTTTTTTCTTTCTTCTGATTTATTTAAAACTTAACAACAATTAATTAATTCTAATTTCTAACAAATAGATTTCCATGATGTGACGACGACGGGAACGCCTGCTCGCGAACCTCAGTCTCTTTTTCTCTGTCTTCTCTCAGCAAAAGTTTTGGTTTTACTTTCGATCAGCTGCGCCTGCGCTCGAAGACTGCCTGTTTTTTTTTTTTTTGTTGAGAGATTCATGACGACTCCACAACGGCCAGCCTGACTGTATGCTGTCCGCAGCGGTACTTGCTTCTTTTCAAGGAGACGAGAGGAGAATCTGAAACATACAACAAAACACGGAACAGACAAGGACTATACAACAAATACACAAAGATTTAACATAGCATAATTTTGTTGAATTAGAGAGTTTCTCCCCACATCTTCATATGGTCTACTGCTGTGGATGCAGTATTGGGTCCTTCATGTAGTCCAATTTTTCTGACATATCGATCCTCAGGTTTTACTTTTACGACTTCATAGGGACCAAAGAACGTAGGCCTCAACTTCAAGCCAGTTCCAAACTGTGACCGTTGGATGGCGACGATATCTCCGATCTCATACTGGTACGCCTTTTTCCGTTTCTTATTAAAATTTCGACAGTTTTCCTCTTGCATCTTCAGAATGTTTCGCTTGGCTTCCTACCGAATTTTTTCACGATTTTCGGTGAATATCTACACGATTTCCTCTTCCAATAGTTTTAGAATTTCAAGATCTTGTTTGGTCCTCATCTTTACTCCGGTTAAGAGTTGAACCGGTGACATCTGAGTGCTTCGTGAAATTGTTGAATTGAGTGTTCTCTGCACGGCTGGAACAAACTTGTACCATTTCGATGCGTCATCAAAGGGATAGCTTGGACAAAATTGGGATCAGAGAACTATGAATCCGTTCAATCTGTCAGTTCCCTCGGGTTATTCCAGTGGTTATGCTTAGATGTTGGATGTTCTCATTCTCACAGTATTCTCGAAATTCTTTTGAAGTAAATGCAGTACCTTTATCTGTTATGATACGGTGAGGATTACCAAATGTAACCTCTTGTTGTTTAAGTTTCTCTAGAGCATCACGGGAAGGAGTGGACTTGACGGGATATAACCATACGAATTTAGTGAATGCATCTATTATTGAAAGAATGTGGTTATGGTTTTTATTTGTGGATGGCAAAAAAACTAAAAAGTCAATATGGTAAGTATTAAGAGGGATATTTGCCTTAGGAATAGGATTTAACAACCCTTCACCTTTCCCTCGTTTTTTGTTTACAAGAAGGCATTCAATACAATTATTAATAACATTTTCAACACATTTTCTAACATTAGGAAAATAAAAACTTTGTTTTACCATACTTTTGGTTTTATTGATACCTAGATGTCCTTTAGAATGAATATTTTTAACAATTTCTGTTTGCATCTGTTGAGGTACTACTAAAACATCATTATCATTTTCAATTTTATATAGGACATCATTTTTAACAATTTCTGTTTGCATCTGTTGAGGTACTACTAAAACATCAGTATCATTTTCAATTTTATATAGGACATCATTTTTAACAACAAAATTTATAATTTGCTTATTTTCTAAAAGGGTTTTAATGAATTAATGTACTTATCATTTCGCTGACAATTTGCAAGTTTAGTGGTTATTTCATCATATGTTATGGTCATTACAGGATAACGGCTTAAACAATCTACATGTCCCATTTGTTTGTCTAGACGATGAATAATTTCATAATTGAAGTCTTCTAAAAATAAGGCCCATCTAGCAATTTTAGGAGTTAATTATTTTTTACTCATAATTTTTTGGAATGCTGAACAATCAGTTACAATTTTAAATTTGTTGCCAACGAGATAGTTCCTAAATTTCTTAAGAGATTCGATTATAGCCAAAACTTCAAGTTCATAACCTGAATATTTTTCCTCTTGGGGAGTGGTTTTCTTGCTAAAATAGTGTACGGGGTGAAATTTACTATCGTCTGATTGTTGTAACAGAATCGCACCATAACCGAATTTACTGGCATCAGGATGCAATTCAAGTTTTGCACCTTGTTTGAAAATATAAAGCACCGGATTTTCAGAAAGTTTTTGTCGTAAAGTTTGAAATGCTAATTGATGTTCAGGTCCGAAATGAGAAACACAGCATTATCTCGCAGTAAATCACTAAGAGGTTTGGCTATTATGGAATAATTTTGGATAAACTTCCGAAAGTAACCTGACAGTCCAAGGAAGCTTTGGACCTGTTTCACGTTTTTAGGTTCTGGAAAATTCTGAACTGCTTTGGTTTTGTCCAAAGAAGGTTTAATTGTACTCTTTTCAATTATGTGTCCCAAGAATTCAATCTTTGGCTTAAGGAAATTACATTTTTTAAAATTTAATTCTAATCCATTTTCAGATGCAGTTTTTAACACCCTGGTTAAACGGTTTAACCCGTCAAGTTCATCCGAAGAAGGGATAATAATATCATCTATGTAGATTATGACGACTCCCTCTTTAAGAAGGTCTCTGAAAACGTGATTGATAAATCTTTGAAAAACACTCGGACTATTACAAAGACCAAATGGAACTTTATTAAATTCATATTGCCCATTATGTGTGACGAATGAAGTAAATTTTTTACTGCTTTCTTCCATTTCAACGTGAAAGAATCCGTTTTTTAAGTCAATAGTTGAGAAGCAATTTCCCGACTGCAACTGATCTAGAACTTCTTCTATTAAGGGTAAAGGATACCGATCTTTGTCAGTTTTAGAATTAATTTTGCGATAATCAGTGCAGATTCTTAAATTACCATCCTTTTTCTTACACAATACTATAGGTCAGAGATGCACAACCTTTTTTGGATGAGGGGCCAAAAAATTTAATAGGATCATATCGAGGGCCAAAGTATTACGCAATGGCAAATATGTTATAAACGTGAAAACACTGTTTTATGACAATGTTTATGCATTTATCACAATTATTACATACTCAGGTACACATTATACAGTTGATAAATGAATGAAACACAAACACTTTTGGAAAGATTAAAAATACTTTGGCTAAAAAAAAAAGAAATTCCTGCTAAAAAGGTGGCAAACTTGAAATTATATTATCACAAACTGATACGCTCCGAGTGACCGAACGGTTAGAGCACTGCTCGACCATGCAGGTGCCTCGGGTTCGAGTCTCCCAGATACTTGTTTGTTAAACTTAATCATGACTTTCGTTATTTATTATAACGGACATTTGCAAATTATGTAAATTGTGAATTTATGTTAATCTTTCCCCAGTTGGTTATTCTAGAATTGTCCACCAGGTTTATAAAAGTACTGCAGCTGGATAGGTCTTCAGTTGTGGTGCTTAAGACATTACGACAAAATAAATCTTGTATTGGGTAACATCGCCTTGTTGCTTTCTACGTGACAATATAACAAAGGAAAATTTTTTCTAATTATACAAAGAACACAATTTAAATTTTGAAAAAAATTAGTACTTAAAATTTGTAAGATTTAATGAGATGGCTGGAACTGAATATTTGAAGTTATTAATTTTACGTCAGGCTTACGACTTCTTTGTGGCAATACATAGAACAGAAGAAAGGTTCTCATCTGCTATTCTATTTCTTATTTTTGATTTGTTTAAATTCATTGGTGAGAAATTGTGCTCACAAATGTAAGTGCTGCCAAAGAAAGTGGCGCATGCAGTTGCATTTTGCTTTAAGTACAAAAAATCATGGGATAAGTTTTTATAAAATTCTAATATCGATTTTTCTTTGAATTGATTTTTGATAACATCAGAATTCTGTAAATCATTTGAGGCTAACTGCATACTCTCATCCACTAGATTTATATCAACAGAAAATGGAGAAGAAAAAACATCAATTTTTGTTTGGCACTTTTTAAATCTAAAAACTGATCAGCAAATGCATTGCGCAAGATTTGAATTTGATCATACTGCATCTTCATGTGTGGAAATGTTGCATGCATTTTTTGGCAGTACGGAAAGCGTGCAAAATTATTAGTTTTCAGCTGGTTTTTAAAATAAACATAATTTTTGTTTAAACGCCTTTAGGTTATTTATCAATTGAAAAATGAATTGATTCTTTCCTTGTAGCTTTGTGTTTAAGTCATTTAAATGGCCTGTTATGTCCGCAAGAAAAGGCTAAATCATACTCTAAACTTACTTCTTTTAACCTTCTAGTATTTCTACCACAGAAATGTTACAACTTCATCAAATAGTTCCATAAAACGCTTAAGGGCAACTCCTCGGCTGAGCTATTTAACTTCTGTGCAATAAAGAATATCAGAAGGTATATCATTAAAATCTTTTAAAAATTCTGTAAATTGACTATGTTTGAGGGCATCACTACGAATAAAGTTAATGGCTTCAGATACACACTGCATTAAGGTTGCAAATCCTAATTCTTTACCACATAAATTCTCATGATGAATAGTGCAATAAACCTGCAACAGTTCTACACTGCAATTAGCAGCGAAACCATTTCAATTTTCGTGCCAACCATTGATTTTGCTCCATCTGTGGTAATGCTTTCACAATTGTTCATGTTTAATGAAGCTGCATCCCACAAATGTATCAAACTGGAAAGAAGTTCGCTTCCAGTTGTTTGCCCTTTCATGGGAAACATAACAAGTAGTTTCTCCATAGCACAAAATTTTTTATCAATTCCGCGAACAAACAAAAGCAATTGGCTAATTGACGTTCGATCTGTAGATTCATCAACAGCTAAAGAAAAATATACAAAGTTTGAAGCGGCTGATTTTACTTGATTTTCAATGTCCTCGTTCAACTGTTGAATTCTTATTTGAATAGTCATTTTATATAAGTTTATATTTTCAAATTTCCTTTTTGCTTCAGGGCAAAGTTTTTCATATGCAATTAACAAACACTTTTTATCAAAATCACAATCTGTGAATAGTCGACCTTCTTTAGCGATAATTTCAGTGATACCTAAGCTCACTTTCCCATATGAGATTAAAAGTTAACTATACTTTTTTGAAAAAAAATTGCTTGACTACTAAAAGTTTTTTGAGTTGTTCGAATTTTTGCGATCGTTCATATCCTTTCATAGATGCAAAATGTTTATGCTTTGTTTCATAATGCCTCTTTAATTATACTCTTTTGCCTCAGCAATTTTGCAACTACATATTAAGCATGTGACAGTATCATTGTAATAGATAAAACAGTATTTATCTGTCCATGCATCTTGAAATTTCCGATTTTGAAAATCTCCTTTTTTTCTCACTCATTATTTAAAATATTTTATATGGCTTTATAAATAAATGATACTAGACTAAAAATGCGAAAACAAAAACGAACATCAGATCCGTTCTATGTGACAGTGATTTCAACATTCCCGATCTACAAGCAAAACCAAGGGGTTGTTTAAAAGAATGATCGCTGCAGCTAAGTAGAGGTTAAAATTATTATTGGTAACGCTCACTATGAAGAAAAACGTGAGTTCGATAGGTAGTTTTGATTGGCTCAGCATAATTTCGAATAGAGACTGTTCCGGCACGCATGCGGGAATATGCACTTGTTCTTCGACCTTCTCTGCATCCAAACCTTGCGATGGAAGAAATAATGGCTTCCGGTGATCACGTCTGTGAGCTTCTCCAATACGAAAACTCGTACTCGCAACTAGCCATGAAGGAAACATATTGAAAAGCCGCGTAATAAATTGGAAAAAAAAACTTAATGAACACAACTGTAAAACAATTATTTGCTGTAATACTATTTTCGTATGCGATTTTCCCCTGTTTAATTAAAAAAGGTCAATTCCTTATTAGATTACTCTTCTTTTATAATAGACATTCGCGGGCCAACTTTAAAGGCTTCGCGGGCCATAGGTTGTGCATCCCTGCTATAGGTGAACAATAATCAGAACAACTTTCCCTTATAATGCCCTGTTGTAACCAATCATCAATTTGATCGTTTACCTGTCGTTTCTTAGAATAAGATAAACGTCTGGCTCTCTGACACACAGGAATGTCATCTTTCAATATAATACTCATTTTTAACTTACTACTCTTAATTTTATTAGGTTTATAATTCTTAATCAGAGAAATCAAATCATTTCTAATATTAAAGTTTTTAACATGTGACAAATCATAACTAGAATTTTCTATCACATTTGCAACAGAAAAAATAGAATAAGCACCTAAAGAGGATTCACTTTCATTCTCTCAACAAAACATCGCTCTTCGCGTGGCTTATTTTCTTTATTTCAGTATATATACTGGGATGTATAATAAATTCTTCGGTCAAGGTCGGTGATATCGCCGTTCGAACACTTAAACTGGGAGAGTGCTGATTAAGAGAAATATTTATTGATGCAACATCTACTATACGCTTTTCGCCAAAACATGATGTTAATGTTATGCTTTCTTCGGAAGGTTTGTTTAATCTAATTAGCGTGGAAATTAAAACTGGGATCTGGCAACCTGAATCAATTAAGGCTGTTACGGGCTGATTTTCTACAAAAATGTTTACGTATTGGAACTGTTGTGCGAACTCATCGCTTTTTTTGTGGTTTTTCACTCTTAACCTTCAAACTATTCGCGTTTTTTCTATTATAGATGTGGCTTTTAGAATCTTTAGGCTTAAAACGCTTCTCACAATCTCTTGCGTAATGAGATGAATCACCGCATATGTAGCAATTTTTTAATTGTCTTTCAAGATTTTGGGGATAGCTATCTCTACTCTTTGGTTTATAGTTTCGTGATCTATTTTTAAAGGTGTCTTCGGTATATCCACAAGCAATAGGAGTTTCCTTACGCGATCCGCTTCTAGATGAAATATAAATATCGCACACTTTAGCTAAATCAATAGGCCTAAACCAATCTTCCGCTTTTCGAATGCCAATATGAGTTGCGGTTTCCTTATTTAAGGTTTCAAATAATCTATCAAAAATTAAAAGATCACATAGAGATTCAAAGGAATTAACTTTTCTTAATGAACAATAATATTGGAAGTTTGCCGTCAATCTTGCAGCAAATTGGATGTATGTCTCGCCTGATGATTTTACAGCATTTTTAAATGAGTTTAAACACTAGCGAGGGGTTACTTGGAATTCTCTGAGTACTATTGATTTGAGTTTATCATAGTCATTTAATTCCTCCTTTTTAATATACAATAAAACATTATGAGCTCTTTCGCCCGAAGATTTATTAAAATTTCAGATTTATATTCGTCATTAATTTTCTTGGTTAAAAATGCGCGTTCTAATGATTGGAAGAACAGATTAAAGTTTTCAGATCTGATGGGAACAGGAAGAGATAAAGTTTTAATGCTTTTGATCATATTTTCTATGTCTGTTTCGAACTGTTTCTCTTCGGTTTTAGCTGCAGGATTTAAACTTAATGCTTTATTTTTAGTCGTCTGAAGTTTGACTTCTTTTTCTAACTGTGCTAACTGTAGTTTTGCGAGCTTAATTTTCTGTTTTTCTAAAGTTGCCTGTCTTTCGTTTCGCGGTACCCTCTCATCTATATAGTTTTTAATTAAAGTTTTAACGAAATCTGCATCACTTTCAAATGTACTAGTCTTCTCAATTTTAGTCTTTATTTTAGCTACGGTGTCCGTACTCTCCACAGTACCATCTAGCTCCTCTTCAACTCTTATGAGATCCTCTTTAAGAGCGTTTTTATACATTTTAGAAAAAATATGGAAAGATCCTACCTTTTTTTTCTAGCTCTCTTGTTGTTCGCACGAACGATGTATCCAGTAATTGACGAAAAACACTGATTCACCTCTACACAGATGAACACAGTTCCTACAACCTCTTCGCATGTTATATCGTTAGACGGAAAAAAATAGTTCTTGATTGTTAAAATGACACCTCTTCGCAGGTGTTAAATCACTAGTTCACAGCGGAATATTCACGCTGGTTTCGGATGAAATTCAGCCTCTACACAGGTTTCCAAAAAATGGCGGCGCGTCTTCTCCACGGACTCTTCTTTTGTTCACGCGTTCTAAACTTTCATCAAAATCCCTATCGCGGCCGAGCCCCCATAATTTGTGGGAGACAATAAGGATCTAAAGCTTTTTTCTTTCTTCTGATTTATTTAAAACTTAACAACAATTAATTAATTCTAAGTTTCTAATTTCTAACAAATAGATTTCCATGATGTGATGACGAGGGGAACGCCTGCTCGCGAACCTCAGTCTCTTTTTTCTCTGTCTTCTCTCAGCAAAAGTTTTGGTTTTACTTTCGATCAGCTGCGCCTGCGCGCGAAGACTGCCTGTTTTTTGTTTTTGTTGAGAGATTCATGACGATTCCACAACCATCGATTCCACATACATTCGGATACACATTTGGCCGTTGGAATTATTCGAATAATGTTCTTATTAAGTCCGAGTCAAAAACGAGAATAGATCCCCATTGTAGCCGAGGCCCTGGATCCGGCTGAGTTGGACCATGTGTTAAGATGTCCCTGCGATTGCGCTGTAAGTGCAGTCATAGAACCTATTTTGAACAGTAGTGTTGTAAATTCGTAGTTGGGGTAAACAGAGTTAACAAAATAGTAGTAAAATGAGTTTTAACCCGGGATTTGATTTCACTCGCTGGCGTTTACTTAACTCCAAGTTTCCGAGCCCGTTCAGGTAAATACGGTGGATAGATGGACATCAAAGCTCAGTAATAAGAGCAAGAAAGGAATAATCTGGTTTTTGCAACACATCTAAAAAGTAGGAAAGTCATATACATGAAGCAGAAAATTATTCCATTATTATGCGGACAAAACAGAATCGTGGCCCTTAGAAAAATCGTATTGTTACAGGGAAAATAATAATGTCGTCATAATGTTAAGGTGATTTGTAAAAACGCTTGTGTACCGTATACTGACCGTTTTGGAAGAAGTGCTTCCACAAAAAATTGAATCCATCAGTCTTAAGAACAAATACTTTCTAGGGAAAGCTAATACAGCTGATACGTTAGCAAAACCTGATTTTTGAAATTTAGGTACAAACTGGGATATTTGTTTTTCTTTTCTTTACTATATTATAATTTTATTTCAGAAAATTAATGAAAATGGGAATTACTGCCTGCTTCAGAAAAAAATGATGCACATTTTAAATGTGTCTGACATTTTCTCTCATAATAATATTTAGGTATTTCAAATGGAAATCATTTAAAAATTCTACGAATAAGTCTTATTTTTGTTTTGTAATTTAATTTGGGTTTCCCCCTCATCTGGTTCTATAAAGGAACATTGTTCTTGTTTTTTAGCAACAGTTGATATTGCATTTAGTAAATTGATCATGTTTCTAATACTGCAAGGAAACTCTCTAGTTAAATGAAGGAATATTGTCCTTGTTCCTAAAAATAGTTGATGTTACACTCCTTTGTACTAAAAATGATATTAAAAAATTTCATACAAAATACTATAACAGGTGAGATGAGATTATTTTCCTTAGCTATTTTTAAAACACACCTTCAATGTTATTCAAGAAACTTTTGAAAAATAATTTGTAGTTACGGATCTTTTTGTGTGTGATTGCTAGTTTTGTTGTCAAATACTAACATGAAATGAAATCACAGAACTTTCAATAATTTATAAAAAAAAATATTTGCGTTTTTGTTCATGTGTAATTAGTTTTAGTGAAGAAATTATAAATTAATTCTTATTCTCCATTTATTATGACCAAATGAAAGTATTTCAATGAGAAAAGTTGTGCACAATTCTGCCCTAAATTATGTGTAGTTCAAGTAGTTTTATTATTATTTCACTGGGTTCTACTTATCATGTCTTTTTACTAGAAAATTTATATTTTGTGGATTTCGTATTTTATCTCTCCGATAAGCACTTTGCGTTTTCAGATATATAATAATAAACAAAATGTACATTTCAGATATATCCGAATTCAAAACTCTCAGAAAATCTTTATTTTATACCCAACAGTAAATAAAGTCCCATACAGAAAGAAATCTGAACGACATCGGTATGCATCATCAAAAATGGGAGAGCACATTTTTAGATAAACGACGTATGAGAAATGTAACGGCTTTAACACTTCTACAGCATTATTTTACCCCTACTTTATCTCTTGTCAATCTCTGGTTCAAAAAGAAATCGAGCTAGAAACATTTCCAGGGACGGGTGAAATTTTCCCAACGATTTTTTCCAAAATGGGCTTCTGTTCTCACTTCAATTTTTTTGTTGATCGGTTTCGAAAACACATAAAGACAAATTCTTTGGAGCACGGAACACTTCAAAAGTGTAATATGTTTTTCTAAAGGTCTGCTGCTTTACTTATTACAATGTTATTTTAATGAAGAATAAACAGAAAAAAAGACAACAATAATACCGTGGATAATTTAGAAAATATGGCTGCCCTCCCCCATTGCAATTTTTGATTTAAAGTAAGAACCTCTGTAGAAACTGTATTGTCTAACATGCATAATTTATTGGAAATATCTATTAATGTGTTCAGTAGTATTTTTTACTTATTAAAATCGAAACGCTTTGAAATTATTTTTATTCTTTCTGGATTTTAAATATCGACAATTTTGTGTTAGTTAAAATAGAAAAAAAAATCCATATAGTTCGAAACAATGGAATGCAACATTTATTCCATAGCCATTTTATAGAGACAGCAATTTGAAAACCAAAGACTAATGAAACCAACAAATATTGTAATTTAAAAAAATATATAGATTCAGTTGTGATATAAACATTTCTGACTTAGGACAGTTCTTGTGTTATAGTGGGGTTTAACAAGTTTTTGGCTAGCCAACCCTTTCTCTTTCTGTTAAAAATACTTAGCGAATTCATATTGAAAATAATGAATAGAATTTTTAAATCCATTACAAAATTTCATTTAAAAATACGTAGTTCACGCTGAATATATGCACAGTTAACGTTATTGCCAGATTTTGGATCCAAATAAAAATTCAAAGCATAAAAATGGTTGAACTGTAGCACAGTGTTTCTACAACTGGGGGACGCGCCCCCTTGAGGGCATGATAACTCTACTACGGAGCTGCGAGCATATATAAAAATCTAAAACCAAAGATTTTTTAAAAATATAACTAATTTACTGAAAGCAAATAAAATATATTCTGGCATAATAAAAAAAAAAAATGAAATGCACATTCACACTGAAATAATACACTTATAATAGTATCAATACACAATGTAGTTGATAATTAACTTAATAATACTAAGTTGAGAACAAATTTAATTTTTTCCAGTGGCCCCATGTTCTTACCATATATACATATATATATATAATTATACACAAAAATTAACGGTTAAAGTGTTGTTGGGGGGGGGGTAACTTGGCGATGTCTATTACTTTTGGCGATCGAAATCGATCGCCAAGCTACTTCACTTAGTGATAGGTGTCCGGAAGCTAGAATGAATTCGTTATCGCAACATAATATCTATATAAAATTTGCCAAATCCAAAGAAAAATCGCCAACTTCAACCCCCCCCCCATACTACACTTGAGCCAAATTAACACTTATCTTGATAATTTGTTCGCTTTATAATTAATCGCTTAACTGCCAATTTAAAGGTATACAACTAGCTCTGAATGCCACCAAGGTCCTTTTATTCCGAAGGTTATGGAATGTAATAAATTTATGGAAAACCGCATAAAATGATCGTGTTTCGGAACGACGTATATATAGATAAAGGGAAAATAACGCTTTGGCTGAGTGAGACGTTTATATACGCCGGTGGCACTTAACAGGTTTAAGTCGAATTATTCTAGCTAGAATCAAAATATAGTATAAGTGTATTCAATACATTGTTATTGTATGGAGGAAGGCGATGAAAATTACGGTTGAATATTGGGTCGCAAATATTGAAAGTCTGAGTAGCACTGTGCTCAGCCCACAGCAAAACGTTTAAAATTATTTGTGCTAAAATAATAATAGTGCTTGTATTAAGTTAAATACTATAATTATATGAATTACCTGGATATATATTTGTATTTTTCTATAAAGAATTACTAAGATTATAAAAATATAAATTGAAAGAAAAAAATAATATTTAGAACTACTGTTAATTGTTTAGGCCTATGTTAATTGAATATATCGGCAATTATAAGTATATCCAACTTCAAAATATGAATGTTTACAATTTATATACTATAATAATAAGCTATTAATATCTTCAAATAAGAATTTGATCGACACAACTAATAATTTCCATATACAAATATATATCAATAAGATTAGTTGGATATTTTTCAAAAAGACAGCATTTAATATTTCTTTTTACCTATTTTCATATTTTTTCTTAATTTTTTGAAACTAGAAATTTGTTACTTTGTATGTAATGAATAATAATATTTCTGCATATTTTTTTTTTTGCGTGTTACTTTCCCATTGAGGTGGTTTAATAATGTTGGATTTAAATTCAATTCTTTTGTCATAATTATTATTGTCGTAAATATTACAGTATTAATTATTTATCATTCAATTGTATTAGTAAATTTGCTTGAAAGTTGTTACTCACTGTCTAAATCCTGTTAAGGTAATCAGGATAAAAGTTAGTGTTTGGTTTGAAATGCTCTACCTTACCAAATATAATAGGGCCATCTATATAACGAAAAATAAACTATTAAATATTGTCTATGCAGATATTTTTATAAAAATTTAAGTGTAAATTAGCTCGACAGTTGCTGGTTGGACCACCTGGTGGAAAACATTTAATATTTTAATAGTAATTATCATTTTTATATTTAGAGTTCTCTTTTAGTACTAACCTTGTGAGAGAACTAAAGTTATCCGAATTAATTATATTTTTAAATAAATTATTAAATTATTTTTATGAAATTCTAAAAGTATTTTAATCAATGATCAGTATCTATCACACACACACTGATATATATACATAGACGTCTTAAGCCATGGTACAACTGGCTACGGGCCGAGGATAGCGAACTCTGTGGGGTCTCGTTTCGTTTTCGACTCAGACTTCATGATGCAGATAATTTGAATGGTCAAATATTATTTTCGTATATATTCTCTGAAATGCATAGAATTTCAAACTGTATGTCAACTGGCAAAATTTGCAAGACTATATTATTACATGATTGTCTATGTCTAGGCCTAAGCCTAATACCATAAACAATCCTTCAATTCATTTAATCGAAATAGGGCCATAGGTCGAGTTGGTTTGTGAGATTGTGAGTCTTGCACATTTGTTTAAATTTGCCGTTTGCACCAGTATTCGTCAATACTTCTGTATATTGTCTACTTTTAAAGGCACAGGTAGAATTTACTTATGCTTTGGGGCCTCAAAACATTTTCTCTGAGCCCATGGCCTCAAAAATCTTAAGATGTCCCTATATGTATCACTAGCTGTACCCGTTCACGCGTTGCTGTGTTTGAACAAAAAGGCAGTTTAATACCTCAAACGTAATTTGTTAATGATCAAATGTATAAAATACATCAAAATCAAAATTAACAATAAATTTATCCCTACATATATGTCATTTGAATATAACGTATGTACAAAGCATAGATATACATAGTTGATGGTAGAATAAACATGCTTCCTCACTTGTGACATTAAACAATACTGCAAATGAATTTCAAGTGAACAATAATTTTGTAATTATTAAACATCATCACATGAAATGAATGATATTTGATGATTGATGGTGAACTTTATCTTATTAGTTCTTGTAAATATACAGCATTTTTTGCTTTCCTATCTGGGGCAAGAACAAATAAATTTGATAGTTTTCCAACTCGTGAACACCCAACGTACAGCTGTCCACGTGAGAAGCATGGATTTATCAGATTTAATCCACATACTCACAATGATTGTCCTTGTGCTTTGTTAATGGTCATTGCAAAGGTTAGTCGTTCAGGAAACTGTAGACGTTTGAATTCAAATGGAGTATCCGTTGGTATCATGGGAATGCGTGGTAGTAGTACATGTTTCTCTTGGTGTTTTCCATTTAAAATGGTTGCATCAATTATGTTATTCATTAATTTTTTTTACCGATAGCCTAGTTCCACTGCATAGTCACGGTGGATTTATATATCGTAGAAGGATGATTGGTGAACCAATTTTCAAAGATAAAATACGTGGTGGCATTCCTGGTAGATCCAAAGAATTTAAAAATTCTACTGGATAATTAACTGTTTCATCGTGATTGACAACAATATCTATGGATTTATACGTTGTTTCTTCATCAGGTATTTCATTTTGAATTGTGCAGTTTATTAAATTCCATCATTGTTTTTGGCTGCCAATATAGCACGCTCACTAACCCATTGATTATTTTTATAATTCTGCGATAAATTTGGAAAAACTTTGGCAATCAATTCATCAGGGGATTTTACAATGTGACAAAAGTTTTCTGGTATTTTAATACAGTGTGTGGATTTGTTCATTTCCATTTTACCATTCCCAATATCTAACCATTGTTTTGAACCATTGTTCAGGAGATTCATCTTGTTGTAATTGAACACGCATATTGATCTTTAAAGATATTTTCTCTACATACCGCCGGTGATTTGAGACATTCATTCAATTCATCTGAAGATGTTGAACGTGGTATAACTGGTAGAGTTTGTCGAAAATCACCAGCTAGAAATATGAGGGTACCACCAAAGAGCTGCTCATTTCCTCTCAAATCTTTTAATGTGCCATTGAGTGCTTCCAATGATTTCTTGTGCGCCGTGGTGCATTCATCCCATATTATAAGCTGACACGATCTTAGTACTTTTCTCATCCCAGAATATTTGCCAATATTACATGTTGGAGTTTCAATTACCTGCGTATTTAATGGCAATTTCAATGCTGAATGTGCTGTTCGCCCGACTGTCCAAAAGGGTTGCTGCAATACCAGATGATGCAATAGCAAGTGCAATATTATTTTGGTATCTTATAGTGTTGCCAGGATAATTGAAATAAGAAAAGTTTAGCCAGTGCCTCCAGGTGCATCTAAGAAATATAAACCACAATTCTTGTTAGATATTGCGTTTATAATTGTGTCATATGCTGTTCGTTGTTCTAATACAAATTTCGGCAGAGAATTAGAACAAATGTTTGTAATTCATTAACATCGAAGGGCGTTTCTTGTTGCATGTCACGATCAAAAATGTCATTAATATATCTATTTGGAGCAATCATTCCCAATTCTGTCAGGGATTTGTTGGCTATTGTCAAACATACATCCTCAATTAAAATCAATGCTTCACTGTATATATTAGATGTAAATTGAATGTTGGGATTAGCATTTATTCTACGCATGCGATGTAAAATGTCTTCACTCATGTAGTCTTTATATTTTTCCCAAAGATCCTTTGGATTAGCCGGAAAATATGTAGTTAGTATGATGGAAAATAGTGTACGTATCTGCTGTGGTTGAGCTGTATCAGAAGCATCAGCGAGTGAAATATCCCAATGAGCATCGTTTTCTAAGAGATTTAATTTCTGGCAAGTCTCACGAAATGTAGCACACACATGGCCATTGACTGTTTTTAATTCTTGGAAACATGTTGGTCCACGAACATTGATTAATAATAATCTTAGGTAAAAGCATTCTGCGTTATTTGGATCTACAGTGTACAGACGATCCAATGCATCTGTGGAATATAAATTTAGGTGTCCTTGTACTGCTCTACTTTGTTTACGACACTGAAATTTTCTTGTTTATGTATTCCACGTAAAATAAGTTGGTACTTCAGAGTACAGTAGTGTCCTTGCAAAGTAGTGTCCTTGCATAATGTGAAAAATTCAGTTAATGTTGTTGGCGGTGGTGACATTGCTCTTGCACGTACATTTTCTGATGTAAAATACACACGCTGTCCATTTTCAAGATGTACTGCTAACGGAACAACTGTTGGATATCGCTCATGAATGGAAAATGATAAAATACGCCATACAACCTCAGTGCTGCTTATGTAGCTTCCCAGTTGATATTGGGTGACTTCCTCGTTAGATGCAGTTGTATTTCCACTCCAAACACTGACATATCGCTTCCTTTGTTCACATATTTGCAAATATATTTTATAGCTTTCACTGAATTGCAGTACTCAACATTTATGTGTGCGTTATACGTTTTTAGTAGTAATGGAGAATATGGTACTTCCCAACGATTATCAACATCAATAGTATTAGTGAGTACTTTTAGTGTAAGGGATTTTCAACCATCTTTGGTAGATCGTAGTCGACAGAGTGGATATCCATCATTACCTGTAATTGTTCTAGCACGTAAGTCTCTAGGATACCTCTTTGTACACTTTCCATCTGACATGCATAGTGAATTATTATTTAGTGAGCCACATAGACCATGAATCATATTTTTTGAGACAATATCGTGCAAGTCTTTATCAATTTCAAGACTGGTATTTCTGCTGATTTCATCAATTCTGTTTGGTGTTTATATTTTCCATCATCCATATTATAATATGCGCATGTGGTAAACCTCTTTTTTGCTATTCAATGGAATACATCCAACAGCGCCTTTCTCCAACTACATGGTGTTTCACAAAGAAATCTATTAAAGATTTTAATTTTTGTTTAAATATTCGTTCAGAAATATCATGACGATCTGATGGGGATTGTTCAGTCAATAAAAGCTCCTTTATTTCATCTCATGCTGGGTTGCATGTAAATGTGATGAAAAAATCTGGACGACCATATGCACGAACATACGCCATTGCATCTTGTACATACTCATGCACGTGTCTTGGGCTGCCTGTAAATGTGGATGGTAAAAAGACCATTTTTCCCAATTCACTCAGATTGCCGTCATTTACAACTGTATCACGTAAATGGATGTACTCTTCAGAACGCAATTTGACTTGATTTAGTTGTATGTAGAGGAGTCTTTCACTTTCTATTTTTGCATACATGTCAACAATGTATTGATGAAATAATTGTCTACATTTCAATATATGATTATCAGCATTCTCACGAATCATCATTCGATATGCATAATAATTCATATCACTGACCTTTTTCGTTAATATCCACATTAGTTGTCGGATTTCTCATATTTATATTAAAACGATATCCATCCTCATTTGCCAAAATAGAATAGGATATTGTAATGCATCATATGAACGAGGAGTTTCTGATACTTGCTGGACGTCACCATTTCTACGATGAAGAATTATATCGCACGAATTAAATTCTTCACCATCTATGACAATTGCCATTTCATCGATCGTTAGTGCGTTGAATTATCTTCGATGTTGACCAATAGGTGTTTATCTGCGTTTATTATTACTTTGTAATCGTCAGATGGCATTTTTTCAATGGCGATTTTAAATAACTTAATTAATTCATTATGTTGTTCAAACAAATTTTGTAATTCAGCGACAACCTCTCGTTTAGAACTCATATTCAGTTGACACCCTCTGTTGATTTGTTTTCGTCAGTACTTCCCATAAAATATATCTGAAGATATTTGTGATCAGCATTTGGCAAAGGTAGTAGTGATCCAGCATGGTGATAAATTTGCCCATGTACTTTAAATGTTGGCATATAATTTGCGCAAACAATATTCGTTGCTCCAAACGATGTCATTTGGAAGCATGCATTGTACTTGCGTATAATTTTCAAAAATTTTTTTGATTGACTTGTTTTACCTGATACTAAAGTTAATAATGGTTCAGGTGGTGAAAGCAAGTCTGGTAACTTTACTTTTCCACCTGCACAGCACATACTTAGTGTTTCATTTTTAAATTTTTGAGCACCACAATACGTACACTTTTTATCCATTTTTCCAATAATAATTCTTCCACTTGGATGAATACTGTAATTGAAAAGGGGATTGTAATTGAAACCACATAAATTTCAAATCAGTATGTATCGTTCGTCTTGAAAGTGTCCTGCGAATTCGATTCCTTTGCTGCCTTGCTTGCCTCTGTTCATTCGTTTCTAATGATCGAGCAAGAGCAGTGTGAACTCGATCTCTTTCTTGCCTGCTCGTCTCTGCTTACTTGTTTCTAATGATCGAGCAAGAGCAGTGCGAACTCGATCTCTTTCTCGCCTAACTTGTCTCTGCTCACTTGTTTCTGAAGATCATTCTTCTCTTCTCCTTTTTGCTTGATTTGTAGATCGACCAATGGCACTTCGCTTTGGTGGCATAATTGTGGGGTTAAATAAAACATGTTTCCAATTATTTTCTTCAGTTGGATATCAATAACATTGTAATAATAATTTATTCTCGTATTAATAATTGCAAAATTTTTTGATTGTATTTTTGTATTTATTAGAATTTGCTGGCGAAAAATTGAACGTCAAACGCATTAATTTTGTTTTTTGTAAAATACAAAAACAACATTAAAGGAAATCCAGTTTATGTATTTAAAATATTTTAAATCTATTAAAGATTTTAATTTTTGTTTAAATACACGTGCAGAAATATCATGACGATCTGAGGAAGAATTATATCGCAAGAAACTAATATCATTATGAAATGAATGATATTATGCTTGTAAATATACAATTGTTATTTTGATATTTTGGGGATAGTTGTTCGAAAGCACCTAGAACCCCAACTCAGATTTTTAAAAAAATTTACAAAAACCTTTCCGGGGATATACATAATAATTTCTCAAATTTTCACGGCGATTGGATGTATGGTTTTTGAGTCTATCGAGGACAGACATACAGACACACATTCACTTATACATATATATAGACTAAGTGTGTGTACTAAAACAGGAAATTTATTCTCAGAGAAATTATTTCAAGTTTCCATGAATATATTACAATAACCATTCTTCTTAAATGTATTAGCGATTCTTAGAAACACATTTTGTTCCAATCCAAATTAACTCTGAAATTTTATTATGTTTCTATTATGGTATAGTCATTTGTTCTGGGGTAGGTTTTTTTTTGGTTAAATATTGTGCAAAGAACTGATTCATTAGCAAGTGATCAAGTCCTATAAATAATAGGAATTCCTTTCTAGCAAAAGAGAGAGAGTCCCATGGTAACCTTTGTACTAACGTGAAGAATAACTTCTAAGAAAGCGCAAAGGAATTTATTCACCACTTACAGGCAACAAAAGCTGGGAACTCTACCAAAAGAGTTATCAACACCTTTTAGAGAAAGAACAGTAATTTACATTCAGGGAAACATTTTTTTTTCATGTATTACGATGCTTAAGCGATTAAAAATTTTAATACTGTATGTTTCAAATTTAGGAACTTAATCAAAGTTAGTTTTTTATCTGGTGATTTGAAGAAAACCTGTATTTAGTTTCAAAGTAGCTGGGTTTTCATATTCTTTATTTTAGATTATTTACAATACTACTAATAAATTTCTTATTAAAGTAAGTGCTTCGTTGTATTATAAAAAATATGTTCTAATTAGACAGATGCATAGTATGTAATTTAAGATAATGTTATTATGGGTATTACAGAAATTCAAAAGTAAATTTTTGTTAATGGGGAAAAAAAGCTTATTTTTTATTGACAAAATCTTTCTAATTGATCGAATTTCATTTCACTTGTTTTCATTTCATGTATTTCAGAGATGATGTTTCTGAATTTATTTTTGATTTCTATTTTTCTGTTTAATTTTAAAACTGTTTGGGATCATTCATGCTAAGTTAAGAACTGAGCAGAATAAAAAATGTAGCATATTTTTTTTTTTATAAATCCAAAAGTTTTTTTCTTAAAACCAGAGAACGATTGATATTCTAAATTTATTTAAATATTTTGCAAGGCAGAATTAACGAGCTGGGTATATTGACATGTGAGTATTTAATTCGAGCCCTCAGAATTTTTCTAATCGAATTCTCACACACACCACATTTTAAAAGGTAAATTGAAATTTGTATAAAAACATGTTTTTGATTGCATTATTATCTGAAATATTTTTTTTCCTTATTGTAATGCACTATTCAAATTTTAAAAGCTTCATAAAAGAAAAAAAAATATCTTGTAAAGGAAAAATGTTCTACAAAACATTTAAAATTTACAAGGAACTACGCTGCTCCATATGGTTGGAAGTATAAATAAATATTTAGAAAAAAAAAGAAATGAGTCTCTCTTACAGTAGTCGCATATGATGTGTAACATCTGACTTGTTATTGGGGTAAATACGCAATGGTGACTTTAATCCTGAAAGAAATGAATCAGTTATGACTGGAAATAACTTTATATCGAATAATTATATCTTTAATGAAAATTTTATTTAATTAACACAAGGAGTAATGCCGTTTTTTATCAAAAATATTTATTCTTGTTCAATTTGTGGAAGAGCAGAGACAATAAATTTATGAAAACTAAAGTATGACACATATACTTGTGATTTCAAAGTATTTAAAAATCGTTAAAAAACGGCGTCAATAACAGTACCACTGTTAGTTGTCGAAACATTTCGATTAGTGTTTATTTCAAGCTGGAATTCATCTTTCAGAAAAGCTATGAGCGGCTCAGCTTCTGGCAAACTGAAGTTAACTTTAAAATCACCACTCAAAATCATGGGAAGCGAGTGATAGTTTTTTTTTAAAAAAGTGCAGAACCACCTTCGGTATACAGTAAAAGTACAAAATGCAGGAAATATTTAATTTTTTAACTGTTTGATTCGGAGAAATGTTTGCGACTACCAAAATGAACTGTTTGTCCATTTTCAAATAAGCATTCTGATGTCCCCAATATATTGACTAACAATACCGAGTCCACTTGTTTGACGATCAATAATGTCCATATGAGGAGTCACAACATGTGATTTGTTCTGTTTGCGATAGATCGCAACACCAGCTGCTCTGTGGCCCGGTCGTTTAAATTGTACGCAGAAATCGAAGTTAGGTATTGAAACACATTAGTCATTATCTAACCACGTCTCTGCCAACATGAGTAACGTACAATTTACAATTTTGTGAAATAAAGTCATCGAAATATGTTAGGTGAGCCCTGAGACTTTGACAATTGAGCGTAAAAATCGCAAGTTTGCTACTAGAGTTGGACCTCGAGACGAGGGTAGCAAAGAGACACCGTCAAGCGCATGCTTAAAAATTAGAAATATTAGAGAAAATCAAAAATACCCGTTTACTTAATTAGTTTTTTTTAATCGAGAAATCTTTTTTAAACACGATTAAAAATATTATATTGACAGCGACAGGAATTAACCTCAAAGTATGAAAATGATAAGCACTTAAATATTTATTCAAATAATTCCATATTACTTACTCGTATTTTTTTTAAGAATGATGGGCTTTGTCAGACGCTTAATAGGAAATATAATTATTAATATATAGTTTACACATATATAAATATATCCTCAGATTTCACACACAATGAGACCTGAGACTTTGACAATTGAGCGTAAGAATTGCAAGTTTATTCTGGATGAAGTCTAATAAGACTTGCTGGTATGTGCGGAAGATGGGTGTCTTAATTGCTTCTAGTGAGTGAGTGAGTGAATATTAACGTCCCACTGTTCAGCTACACGAGGGCTTTTGGGGACGGTCCGCGTAATTTTGAACCATGGTCAAGTGACGCGGACGACACCTGAGCTGGCACCCCCCTCTCCTAACTTCCACACCACAAAAACGGGAGGACGTTTGAGCTCTCGACAGATTTTGCGTGCATCGCTCCCCTACACGGCGGGTCTTCAGTGGTACTAGGATCGAACTCATAACATGCTAGCCACGATTCGATACCTAGACCACTCGGCTACCGCGGCCACTTAATTGCTTCTAGAGTTGGACCCCGAGACGAGGCTAGCGAAGAGACACCCCCAAGGCGCTGAATTGGTGAAATCAAACAGCACGCTTCCCCGACTTCCTGTTACGCATTTCCGTCCCTTTTCACAAAATCACTCCAACAACTATCCAGCAACCGAGAGTAAAGATGTTACACATCAAAAAAAGAATGAACAAAATAAAATATATGAATAAAATATGATTCTGAATAATGATTATTTCCGTATTTCGTAAAAATACTATTAATACTTAAAGTTTAACCGTTTCCACATATGTTCTATCATAACAAATGATTTAGAATGATAGGTAATTCTTTTATATAATACCTATCTATAAATGAGGGAATTGGTATATATCTATTTTTCAGATTTTATCCCACTGCTTCTAAAAGTTTCAATATTTGCGACCCAATATACAATCATGATTTTACGGCTGTTTTATGTTCCAGGGACTGGGACCGTCAGGTCCCTTCCGCCCTTTATCTGGCGATGAAGTCGGCCTGGTGTTGCTGACTTGTTAGGAGATGGAGGCGTGGCTTCAAAGATGAGGGCCAATGGGGTGAGAGCACTTGGAGTGGAAAAGGATGTAATTGGATTGGATGCTGCAGTGAGCTTGTAATGAAAATGGGAATGGAGCTATGGACTTTAAATTTACATGGAGATGGGATGAAAATAATAAAGAAAATTAAAATTAAAAAATTAAGAAAACAAAAATTTAAGAATTCGAAAAAATAAAAGCTTGGAATTATTTCTTGTCTAGCAGAGCTTCGACAAGAACATAAGCTGCTTTGTTATCTTTTTCTGCTTGCTTTAATTTTGGTATTAGATTTAATATTTCAGGGGATCTTTTTAATATTCTTGAAATTAGCTGAACTAGTTCAATTACTTGAACTAGATCAGATGTATTTTCGTCAACGCAAGGTTCACTAACGACTTTGTCATTATTATTAACGATTGGAGTTTTTTCGGTGCTGGGGGTGGGGGAAGGGGGGGGGATTCTCCGCTAACGATGTTAGCGAAGGAAACCCCTGGTCTTGTCAGATTGCTATTGAAATTTTTGTTTTTATTAGCATTAATTAAGGGCGTGCCCTTTTTAGGTTGGGGGAACTTTGGACATTTTGTGTAGCAGGCCGTATGGCCATAGGCTTCGCAATTGATGCAGAAGGATTCTCTTGCCTCTCCTTGATTGTACAATTTCTTGTTTGGTGTTCCAGGCCGCATTTTAGACATCTTGGTTTTAAATGGCAACTTTCTGCTGTGTGGTAAAATTTATTGCAGTTAAAGCATTGGGTAATTCCTCTTGCGAGGAACCCCTCAACTTTAACGTGCATAAATCCGACCACATTGATGTCGAAGATTCTTTGGTTATTGTCGTTTCTGGGTAACACCACTTGGAAAAATGGGAGTGGGGCTTTGGTTTTCTTAGAAATTTGCTGGGTTATGGAATCAATGGTGAATCCTGCTTCCTCGAGATCCTCTTGGATCTCGGAGGTTTTTGTGAAAATGGGGAGTCCTTTAATCACTACTTTAATTGGTTTATGAGTTTTAGGCTTGACTACGATAAACTCGTAGTCACTATCTTGTTCTAGAAACTGGGTTAGGCTATAGTATTCTTCGCTGTTGCTTGCAGTTAATTTAAGGAATTCTCCGGCGGGCTTATTTATCGTTTCAGGGAATTTAGAATAAATGGCTTTTAGTTGATCTCTTACTGTAGTTTTTATCTTAAGGTAGGTAAGGGAAATAGGCTTAGGGGCGGGGAGTTCCTGAGGTGTTTGTTCCGTTTGCGTTTCTTCTTCCACATCGGATTCAAGATCCGAAAAACTATTGGTAGTGGCGATTGGTTCAGTAGCGGTGGGAAAGGCAGGTCTTACGGTTTTTTTAGGGAAGACAAAGTCGCGTCCGTCGAATCCTTGGGTTTCTTCCTCTTTTTCTTTGGTTTACGTTTCAGGAGAGGATTATCCTCAGCCGATTCGATATTCTTATTAATTATTGGGGGGAGGAGTTCAGTTAAGATTTTGGATTCCTCTGGCATTGGCGAGGGATTTTTAGAGTTAGAGTTAGATTTTCTATAAGTAGGGCAATTAGGGTTATTGCATGGTGGAAGGGATTCAAGCTCAATCAATGCAGCATCCTTACCTTGCTGGTACTCCATGACCTGCTTCCTGATGATCTCCTTCAAGTGGGCGTTTTGTTCCGTGTCAGGGTGGCAATCAATGATTTGTGAAAAGTTCACAATGCAAGCATCTTCTTCAACTATAGTAGACTCAAGATCCGTTCTTCTGCTGCACGAGCACTGTCTGTCCGGCGGATCGACGTCGATCGTAGCCAAAATACAACGTGGGTATTTCCTGAGCTCAGAGACACGTCTCCAATCAATCCATCAAAAAAAATCATGATTTTCATCACGTGCCCCCTCCATACGTTAATAATGCTTTTAATTAAAAAAAAAAAATTTATACTTTGACCTTAAATCTACATGATGACTTTAAATTCTTGCCACCCGAGTATATAAACGTCTCGCTCATCGAAAGTGTTAATTGCCCCAGAAGTATATATACATCGTTCCGAAGTATGATCTTTTATGTACACTGCTTTCCATAAAATTGTTATGAGGGCCTTGGAATGCAATAAAAGGATCTTGTAAGTGTTTGCGAAAGATTTGCTTACTTCAGAGGATATGCTTATTCACACATTCCTTTTCTTCCCCACCCCCAATAAATCAAATACACTTGCCCACGTATAACAAGCCCATAGGGTCATTGGTAATTATTAATGTTTTTCTTAGCTTAATATTGTTACATTTAGTATAAAATACATTGTGTGCAGTTGTAATACATTTATAATTGTATAATATCAGTGTAAATGTGTATCTTATATTTTATTATGTTAGAATGTATTTTTTTGTTTGTTTACTTTCAGTAAATTAATAATTTTTTTAAAGAAATGTTTTGTTTTTGACTTTTTAATATGCTTGCGCCCCTTTCGTAGAGTTATCACATTCTTTTAGGGGGTATAACGCACAGTTTGAGAAACGCTGGATTGTGTTTACACTTCAAATATTTACATGGATTCACGGAACTGCTCTACGTAATTATATATATATATATATACATATATAATATGAAATGCGCGCTTAATATTGTAATGAAATCCAATATTTTGAATATAACTCCATAAAGAAATGAAAAGCTTATAAATAATATTAAAAAAAAACCCATTTAAATTTACGAAAAGTAAATTTGCAAATAACAGAATGGAACATTCACACATAAACAATGCGTAATATAAACATTTAACTAAAGAGCATATGTTGTGTCAAAAAGTGACAACTTTGAATAAATTCAGTGATGATAGATAAGAGTTTGTTATTGAAAAAATAAGTTTTTTGGAAAAATATCACTTCAGTATAAATATAAATGTTTCTTTATCGTACAGACAAGTTTTTAAACTTAAATATTCAAAAGTTTCTGAATGAATTATACCTACAGATAATTCAGATGTGCAATATCATTTGTCGTAGCAAGAAGCTGGTTACATACCTACAAATACATAAATATCATATTTAAAAACATAAAAACAATTTTATTTTGGCTGTTTTAGAAATCATTCATCCGAATTAAAGAAACTTTTGAAATTTAAAAGGTTTAGAAACTTAAGTAAGCATGTGAACACACAAAACGCTGATGAAAAGTTTCGAAATAACGTCATGTTTTCTCAAATGCACACCAAAACCATATATATAAAATTTTACCATTATATTTATGATAGTTTATGTTCAACTTTGATATTTGGATATTTGTAATGAATAATAGCTACAAATTCATCAAGAAATTATACAGATTTTGAGAAAATAGACGTATTTTTTTACAAAGTATCTCGTTAAACAAAAACTGAAAAATGCTATGTATGTATTTCCTGAGTATTTTAAAACGTTTTTGATTCTTATTTTACTTAAAATATCTTCGCGTGATGCTAATGCTTAATAAAATCGGGCAGATACATGTTGTAATTCATGCTTTTTGTGAGATAGTGACATTTCATTTTAAAAATGCATTTGTCTCAAAATGATGTTTATCAAAATGTATGTACATTTTTCTCAGAATCTATTGACTATGCATACACGACAATTTTACTGAACATAACTGATATGTAACTATGTATACAGAAGTGATCTTTTATAAATTTTCCCAAAATATTTTAGCATACAACATTTATCGTAGAAAAAAATCACAATTTTCAAAAAATGCATAGTGATACTGTCACGTGGCATGATTTTGAAGAACCTAAACAATATATTTGAATTATCTCACTTAAGTATAAATATTAAAGTCTAATTAATTTTTAGACAAAGTCCGAAGTCTTAATATTTAACAGTTTCTGAGAAAAAGGTACATATATGTATGTGATGATATGCTGGTATGTGATGATTTTTTTGTTGCCTGTAAAGCATGTTATATACACAAAATTACATAAATTGCATGTTTAAAAAGATAAAAACAGTCTTGATTTACTGTTTTAGAAATAATTTGACTAGTTTAGAAAAAACTTGGAGATCTGATACTTTTAAAAATACTGTTTGCATGTGAATATACAAAACATTAATGAAAACTTTCGAGAAATGTTGTATAATCACATAATTTAAATCCTTACTTTTAGATATTGTGACATTATTACAAGGCATTCATGATGTTTTATTCCCAACTTTGATGTTTTTCATTCATCATACATAAAAATTCTTTAAAAATTGATAGATTTTGAGAAAATTAATGCTTATATTACAAAGTATCTCGTAAACAAAAACTGAAAAACTGTATGTATGTACTTTCTGGGCAGTTTAAGTAAAATAGGAAACAAAATAGCCTTAAAATAAATATAGGATAAGCTAATGTGTAACAAAATGAGACAAATTCATGTTGTAATTCATAATTTTTTTGATGAAGTGACATTTCATATTAAAAATGCTATTTTCTCATAAACGATGCTTTTCAGACTTGGTGTTCCTTTTTCTTAGAATTGAATGAAAGAATCCTCATGTAAATTTTCAGTGAACATAACTGATATGTAACTATATATACTGAAGTAAGCGCTTTTTAATAATCCCAAAATATGTTTGTAAAAGTCAGTTATCGCGAAAAGTGACCATTTTTAAAAATTTAATAGTAATACTTTTGCGTTGTATGATTTTGAAAAAACTTAACAGTATATTTAAAAAATCTCACTTCAGTATAAATATAAAAGTATGATTAATACACAGACAAAATTTGAAATTTTTATATTTAACAGTTTCTGAGGAAAAAAAATGTACATAAAAAAGCTAAATTTAACATTAGCGTATAGGGGGTACCGACTATTCTTAAAACCCTCAAAAACATGTGGATGCGATAAACATTCATTCGTGACTCTTTTTAATAATATATAAGATTCAGTAGTAGCATTTCTAAGTTTCAGAAAAGAATCCACAACAAGTGTTTGCTCTATTGGCACACTCTAAATTTTTCCGACGAGATAAAAACAGATATTATAGAAAAAAAATTAAAGTCAATTTCTACTTTGGTGGCACCATCTGTTGCAGCTAGCTTAAACTTCGTCAGAAATAATTCAGAATAAAATTAAAATTAAAAATATATAATTTTAATTAATAAATAAATATTTGAATACACTCACACAAGAAGTGGCATGAACAACAAATTTTAAAAATTTATTTGAACTTGAAACGATGAATAATATTAAATTATAAACGATTAAAAGTTTGATCAAGATATATATATATAGGAAGAATGTGACCTATTAGTAGGAATCAAAAAATTAATAACTATAATATTAAAAAAAATAACTATTTATATTTAAATTAATGTATTAAACTGTTTTACGAAAAAAAAGTAATTTCGATTTCTTTAAATGCATCTAGTATTGAAAGAGAGAGAGAGAGTGAGAGAGAATTTATGTTAATTCTCTCACATAAGTTTCGTTTAGTCATTGATAACATTATCAAGTATTGCTCATCGAAGATATGTAAGATTCATCTTAAGAAAGAAAAGCTGTTGGATTTTTATGATTATATTAACTAAACCAATACATATTCAACTTTGTACTGTGATGCCCATTCAGCACTTTGAGAACATCATCAACGTTCTATTAGGGATTTAGAAGAGAATAAAAAAATTAAAAGAGCAAGAAAATGTTGTTGCTTAAAAAAGAAACATTTCTTTTTAGTACAGCTGTTAATTCTCATGTTATACGGTGTATTTAAAAGCTCGTTTGTTTTATAAAAAAATTATGTCGTTGTTTTAACTATGTTTTATTTTTCTACTGGCTTTCTTTTAACTCTAAATTTTTTCATACGACAAAAGACTGAAAAAAACAGCTAGAGATTTCAAAGATTAAAAAAATGTATTTTTTTTAAAGGAAATTGCATATTATTATGAACTAAAAGTTTTTTTGCTATTATATTTTGTTTTGATAAAAATAATATAAAAGATAAGGATTTAGCTAAAAAAACTGCACTGAATTTTTTTTTCAATATAATGTTTATCTTTTAAATGTTTCAAGATAAAAATTTATGTGCTTTTGTGGGAGCTAGAATTTCAAGTATATTATCTTTTCTAGCAGTTTATAAATATATTAAAAACATTTTTTTGGAAAAAAATTTGAAAAACATCTTAATATTAAAATATGTGTGTTCATATCAATAGGCCTTAATATTTAAAATAAAAAAGTATTTCTATTGGATAAGCGAATATTTCAACTGAAAAGTATAGTGTTTTAAGTGACAAACTTGATTCAAAAGGGCTGGAGTCACTTTTTCTCTAGAAATTGAAATTTATTTTATTTTTTCAAAATAAATTTTAATAATATATTGTTTTTATTCCTTCTTAGTAGTTGCATGCATTTGAATCATTTGTGTATTTTGGAATCTAAAGAATTCCATATTTATTACCGAAAAATTTTCCTGTAATGTTTTCCCTATCGTTATGTATAAGAAAAACTAAAACATTGTAACACCAGATGGCGTTGATTCCCTCTCACTGCACATATGACGAGCACTGGAACGAAAGACACTACGCAATGTGACCAGCAAGTGTCAGCTGAGGAAAAGTTTATAAAAATGTAAATAACTAATAAGTGCATTTATTAAAACTAACTTATTATCCTTCAAAAGCCTTTGTTTATTATCAATCTTACA
>BMAO01008895.1:0-17521 GCA_019973975.1 Trichonephila clavata | reverse complement strand
AACATTTGTATTCTGAAGTCTTGTAGATATATGCCCTAAACGCGGTTTTAGATTTGTTATTTTCATCAGTATTCCATCTCTTACAAATATTGATTCTATGCGAAATTTTTCCGTGGCATTTTCTCAACAGAAACACTTAACTTAAACAAAGCACAAATGCTCTTAAGTTATATAAATTATATGCATTAAAATATATATTGGTCTTAAGAAAGACCTTTCTTTTATCAATTTTAGCTAAGTTGCTATACGCACACCAAAAACTGAAAATATAAACAAACATAAGCGATTTTAGTACTGAAAGTTAAAGTTAATAACCACTTCTTGCAAGTATCAATTTTACTAAAATATATTAATAATAAATTAAATTTAAGAATAGAAAAATGCTTTAAAATGAAACGGAAACCAACCAAGCCCCCTCAGCTGTCAAATATAATGAATAACATTACTGAAAAAAACTTCAAATATCTTAAAATCTAATAGTAATTATATCTGAAATTTGGGCTCACGATTTTCAATCGTATGGGCTACAGGAAAATGCAAATAATAATAATAATAATAATTTTAATAAATAAATACAAATAAAAATTCGATAAATTTGTCATTTTTAGAGTTGTGTGTATTCTTAATAAATATTATTTTATACGGCATATACAGATCTAGTGCATGAGATAAATTGAATTCCACTCTTCTTAATTGATATTTAAAAAAAAGTTACTCGTATAAAAGAAATATATACGTGTTCAACAAATGCATTCAATGACGCACATAAAAAGAAAAATCAGGAATATAACAAATTGTGGAGATGAAAATGTGATGAACTACGTGTTATAAGAAAAGTGAATAAGGTAACAAATAAAACATTTTGAATTAAACAAATAAAATGACTTTAATGAGAGAAATTTTAATTTAAAATGCAAAATGGTTCAGCTATAAGATAAACAGAACATGGAAATTAAAATGTCAAGTTTCAGTTTAGAAAGCATTGCGCATTAAATGGATGGAAAAAAATATTGCTTTAAAGGATATTTACAAAAAAAAAAACGGTTTAACATATAAAAAGAGATTTTCTCCTCAGATTTAATTTGTCCATACATTCATTTATACTTTAAAACTTTTCAAAGTTCTTTATTTCTTGCATATTTTTAAATATTTGATTCATATATGCATATAGTTATGATCGCATTCCCAGTCCGTAAAAGAGGCCACACTACCAAATAGTCGAGTTCAAGACTTGACGACTATTGGTTTTGTCCAGTGTAAAGACTTGCCATGAAGTAGCCTTATAACAGTTAGAGCTCAAAACCCTCCCGTTAGAGTTTTGTAGAATTTTAGAGGGTAATGCACTAAGTCTGGTAACGTCGTTGCAACTGAATGTGATTCAAAATTACAACTTCCAAATTGTTTCAAAATACAACATAAATAAACGATAAACAAAAAAAAATCAAAGATCATTAGAAATGAAAATAAATAGAATCATTTTCAGAGGAAAAAAACATAAGTAAATGCTTATAAATGATGGAAAGTAAAACTATTACTATAAAAACTGACTGTACTAAATATATGAAGCCTGTACACTTTTGAATTTTTTGTACGCTAAAAGTTATCGATCTAATTATCTATAAGATATTCAATTAATTTTTTTTTTTATCTCAGGAAAAGTTCAGATGATTTCTAAGAACATATGTTATAATAACTTAAATATCAAGAAAAAAATGAAAAACTTACGCGTAAAAACAATATTTTATTCGTACTAAAATATTCACTCCAGCATAAATTTATATTTAAGAATATTGTTATCGGAAGACAAGGTAATAAAAACCAGTAAAACAAGAGAAAAATGATATTAAACTTGTTTGCATTTTACAACTTTATTAGGAAAGTATTTCACTGCTTTTATCTTCATATATAAGCGGAAACCATACACATCAGGCATGGATTGAATCCCAGTGTTCGTCATTAAGAAATATATTACTAAGTTCTTAAGAAGAATGAAAAGTAACTTAATTTGTGTTTCATTAATTAATTTTATCAAGTACACTAAACACAATGTTGTTTCTTATTGTTACAAGAGCAAAGCAATAAAAACAAATTAATAAGTATTATACTTGTATAGGTATCTGGATTTGTCGATACATACTTTTAAACAATCCCAACAGAGAATCAAAACTTTCTTTTTAGATCGATACAATTTTCTCTTTGATTAGTTTATCTTTTTTCAATATGCTAACAGCATTTCTTCAGTCGTTATTTATCGGTACTTTAGCCTTTGTTGTCTATCTGAGAACTAATCGATTACCCAGAGGCACTTAAAAGCATATTTACTTTCCTTGTGCTTCCTACAAAATGTATTTTTGTCTGTCTGTTTGATGGGTGACAATAAGGTAAGGAAGTAAGGTTCAAGATAAAAAAATAATCGAGATAAAAAAAGTTATAGTTGGCTTCATGGATCTGGCACACATAGAATATTGGGTCCTAAAAGCTTGGAGGCGCTTTGATAATAAATTGTTGATAAATTGATGATTATCTTTAGGGTAGATGCAAAAATTACGGACATATTTGAAGGACTTTTAGAAAAAAGTGAATATTTTATTCTTTTATAGTTTTCAGTTTTCCTTGGGAGATTTCAATAATTTCTGTAAGAGGTTAACTCTCGCATGTAAAGTGTTTTTCATCATGATTGTAAATATTATTAATCTTTTTCCACCAAATAATACAGTTTATATAAATTAACATCTTAATCAATATAAAATTGTTTTTCCACCTAAATAACTTTTATGCATATAACGTTTTTCTTTATGTCCTGTAAATTTTGCTGTTTTAATCGAAAATAGAATCATACATTCGTAATTTAATAACAATTGCAGTGTTTGCTATTGTGTATATCAATAAGTAAATCTTTATTTCATCAAAAATTAAGACCCTTATTAGTATTATAATTTTTTTGTTATTTATTAGAATGTTACATAAAGATAGTAGATAGTCATCTACATTCTATTAGATACTTTTTTGTAGAAATTTCTAAAAATGGAGCCTTATTAAAAATTCAAAATTGATATTAGTGCTTTATTGTAGAAAAAACTTTATTTAGAAGTCCCTTAACGAAAAACTGATCTTATTGTGCAGGATTTCAAAAAGTTGGATAAGAAGTATTGGTAATATCTAAGCATGTAACTGATGCGTACCAGGTGGCACTGGCATCCTCTGAGTTATTAAAAAACAGTGATGTGAAAGCACGTGGTGAAGTGTTATTTTCACTCAGTAGTTTTATGAGATGGCTATGGAAATGTGAAGTGAAAGAGGAAGCGTCCAAACGATATGTTTACAAAGCAGGGACAAACTTGGATAACAATTCCAAAAGGCCATAACACCTCTCAAAATTGCCTTTAATATATTTCAGTATTATGGCCTGCAGAATATATTTGGTGATATTTCATTTCGTACAGAATGGGAGAAATGAAACACAATGACACAATGGGAGAAAATTTTGTGAATTATGTAGATAGGATGTCACTCAGGAGAAAAATGATTCTGGGTGACGCAGAGGGGCAATCAAACCATGCAGCTCGTTTTTGGTTTGTTGGAAGTTAATAGATGATGGATTTTACGGGAAATTGCCACTAAGGTAGGCAAAAGCCACGAAACTAGGCACCATATGCTTGACGACAAACTAGCGCATATTGCAAGATTGTAGAGTGATGAAGCCCCATGCATTGTCCAAGGTATAATGTTCCTACCATTATGCATTCAGAAAGATCCTTTTTAAGCGTTACCAAGGAGAAGGTGACAATTTCATTTGACAGATAGCTGTAATAGATATAACTTGGACTTCATAGTACGAACCATATTTGAAATGGCATTCTGATGAATGCAGAAACTTCTTCACATTATGAGAAGTGCTTAAAGTGCTGTATCATCTGAAGATGGCATTGTTACACATTCGACTTTCATTGAGTGATATTGGTCCACATTGTATATCGAGAATATGACGTTGATGCAGCTAATTACTTTGAAGTCTAGGGACGTTGTCAGCGTCCAGAATTCAATGGAAAGAGACACGACTTGCTGCTTTGGAATGCAGTCATCCTCCCTGATAATGCACTTTTCTCTCTCTCTCTCAAAGTGCCCACTCAGTCACAAATCTTATAGGAGTGACACAATGGGAGATGCTAGATCTTTCGATGTATTCACATAATATAAGTCAGTTAGACTATGGTATCTTGGCCAAAATGGCATAGTCACTTTTAGGGATCCATTCTAGCAGTAGGGGGAGGCATCTCGTGCTAAAAGACGATCCTTTCTGGACACCAAAAAAGATGACACAATTCGTGTGTGTGTGTGCGCGCGCTTTCATGTTATTTGGAAGAAAGATGTGACATGAGAATATATAAGACGATTAATTTGGCACTTCTTATCTATAAAGTTATCACCCCACTATTTTATACCCATTCCTTGCAATAAGCGAGCACTTAATATTCCCTTAAAAGTAAAGGGACGTATTCCACAGTATTTAAAAGTATATTCAATTCAGTAAATAAGATTCAATACAGTAAATCAGAGATTCCCAAACTTTTTATGCCTCATAGACCCCTTGACATTTTTTTTGGTTTGGGTTAGACCCCTGTTTAAGTAATATTGAATTTTTGCAAATTTATTAACTTAAATGTGGTTATCACAGCTAGTACAGAGCTACTTAAAAACTGTGTGAAACTTAAGAAGCACATCTTAATTAATTTAAAATTTTTGAATGATACATAAAATAACTGATTAATTAAAAAACAAATGTGTATAATGATAGGGATGACTCTGGTGCTTCAATAACAAATTTTCAACATTTGTCATGAATCTTGTCAGGTTTAACCCAAAATTTCCTCGATTAGTAGTGTCCAGCTGACAATCGCGCTGAAAAAACTTTTTACAAAGAAAAGCAATTAAAAACTTTCTCCAATACTCTATAATTCGAGTTTAATAACATATATGTCACTTTTTCAAGCAAAAATTGCTGACATCCGTTTCTAAACTTTACTTTAAGATCTCCGTTACTTCCTATTCCAGTCAGTTCTTCTTTTAATATGACTTTTTTTTCAATATGACCATAGTAATTCATTGCCTTCTGTGGTAATTACCAAGTAATTGCGTTCTCAAACCTTATTTCAAAATCTGAATAAAGGGAATTTGAATGTTGAACGTAGGTTAAAACGTCATTTTTCTGGCAGATTATCTGCGACCAATTGAGAAAGCAAAAAAATTATAGCTATGTCCAATATTAAACTCCTTTAGCTTAATTCTGACAAGAAAAGCTGAAATGATGGTCCTTGCTTTAATAAAATTTATGCTGCCCCATGATTGCAAAATAACCTCATTAAATTTGATAAATACATGGGTTAAATAGGTAAAATCTGGTTTCCATTTGGTTAAATTTTCCTTTAAAATTAAAATCAAGACCTGGTTTATTGAGTACAACTGTCGTAGAGCCCCATTTACACCTCATGGACCCCCAAATTATTTTCTTGTTGGGGACCCCTTGTAGGTCGACATAGACCCATGGGGTCTATATAGACCACTTTGGGAATCACTGCAGTTGATTATTAGACTTTTTTAGAATCTTTATCTTACATTAATTGCTGTGTATGGGGTTTTTTTTGGAGAAAATAATGTATAAATCAAAATGGACTTATAAATCGGAAGTGGACTTTTCAAACAAAATTATTTTTTGGAATATATTCAGTAAAGTTGTTTGATTAAATTTATGTGATTTTTGAGGGAGTGATTGAAACTCCAAATTTTTATTTAGTACTTATATTTTCATGATGGGATAGATAGCATTAGGCTCTTTTTAAGAGGTATCCGATACTTTAAAATTGTAAATTTTGCCAAAAATAGATAAATGTTTCTATGATTTTATTTTGTAGGCATATTATTAGCTTGATAAAAATACAAAGTTTATTATTTTCCTTCCACTAGAAAAAAAATACTATTACTTTAGTAAAAGCAAAAGCACTTACTTTAAGAAAGATATCATACTTTAAAAGGCGTTTAACTCGAAGTGTGTTTTTAGCGCGTTTTTCACGTAGTGGAACAAAAGCGCTATTAGGACGCAAATTTCGTCTTCGTTCCATATTTTATCGTATCTTTTTCTCAGTCAATAAGCAACCAATTGACCTCGGGTTTTCAGCATTTGGTCGCATTTGTGCCCTAGATGAGCCGAATCATATTTAAATTTACCCATAGTTTTCCCGAATTTTTCCTACAAATTTTTCTGAATTTCGCTAGTTTTGCTTACAGATTTGTGTCTTTATTTCTTTTCAGCTCAATAGTAGTACATTTAGAGGAGTCGTACAGTACACTTCTTTCTGTTAGTAAAAAGTTCATTAGTTGCATTATTGAAATACATGTGAAAAACGTGCCAAAATTACTTGGCCATGCCAATGATTGATATCTTGTTTTGAGAATGTTCAAGCGGGCACAGCAATTAATCAAAAAGCTTTGAAAATAATTAACTGAAATTTTTGTGCATGTTCTGTATAATAGTAAAAGTGTTTTACCCTCTGATTTATCATTCACTCTTTTATTACAAAATTTACAGTTCGTTATGTTACTATAATCACTATTATGTTAGGCTATTTCATATAATAATTAAGATAAGTTTTTGTAAAAATTAAAATATGTCTTATCCTGAGTGGGTAAGTGAATATTAACGTCGCACTGCTCAGCTACACGAGGGATTTTGGCGATGTTTTATCCTGAAGGTCATTTCAAAAATGAATAATATAGCAATACAATATAATTGAAGAATTGAAAATATGTTCATAAACGTTTGGTACAGTATGGGCCCCGTTTGTTATTTTTTTTTTTATTTTTACCAATTTTTCCCATTTTATTAATAATTTATTTTTATCTTTTTAATTTTAGCATATTTTTCTTAAAATGTACTTAACAAATCTAAAAACTTTAAAAAATCCACATAACTCCATTTAAAAAAAATTTATCGCAAGTAGTTGAATACCTTAAATGAATGCAAGTTCAGAAGGTGACGTAATTGCTTCACTGTTAGTAAGTGATAAAATATTCATAAATAGTGTACTTATATATTATACTTGTATACCCAGTTTACTCATTATTTGAATAATCAATATCAAAATAAATTTAATATTTGGAATGGCTTAACTTAACGCAGCTCTACTCAAATGATTATGTTATACTAACTATTTTGCGATTTATAAGTGATATATTTATATTAAGAATATTTAATTCAGAAATATGCACTCTAAATCTTTTACTGCGAAATTCTTCTGAGATAATAACATATTTAAAATAGTTTTATTTGTGCTATCTTTTGTTTATCTATGATCCTATTGTTCTTCATTTTCCTTTCATTCATTGTGCTTCCACTTAAACAGTAATACTCATTTGAATATATAACGGCTCATTCACTAGAGGAGTTTCATATCAAGATCGGTTCATTCACTAGACGAGTTTCATATCAAGCATCGTAATATAGGTTCATTCACTAGACGAGTTTCATATCAAGCATCGTAATATAGGTTCATTCACTAGACGAGTTTCATATCAAGCATCGTAATATAGAAGCTATACAAGATAGTTAAGGGAAATGTGTATGGGAGACTCTACAATTTTTTTTATTCTATAAGAAATAAATTGATAGTTTATACATATTTCTTAACAATTTAATTTTTTTACAAAATTATTTGAAAAGTGATCACTTTAATAGTATTTTGTGTACATTATACAGAGAGTTCAAAAAGTAGCACACAAACTATGCACAGCTAGATTCCTCGTTGAAGTTACATAAAAAATACCCAAGGAACTGTACTTTACGAGAAAAATATGAAAAACAACTAAGTGTGACTCAGCAAGTAAAAAAACACCGTATTCGACACAACAATTAATGTGTTTGCACAAATTATTTTTAAAAGGGAGACGTACAAGGTGTCATTCATGCACATCGTGGAAAGCTTGAGCTTGCCGTACAATGAATGGATGTACATGTCACAGCAGCTCGATGGCCACCGAAGTATAAACAGCATGTAGACGAGCAACTAAGTTCGTTTGTTTTGTTTGAGATAGCTCCATAGGAAAAAAATCCATGTGAGATTCGGTAATCGTGGTGGCCATAGGTAAGGACTCACATGTCCAATACAGAGGCCGGAGTATGATATATTCGGCCAATCACGCACAAAAGCACAAAAATATGTTGGAACCATATCATAAAACACCATATATCGGAATTTACATTACTATAAATCGTGCAGCAACATTTCTTTCTACATTTTTCCAACAAGGAATCTTGCTTTGCATAATTTAGGAGCTAATTATGGGACATCCTGTGTAAAGGCAGTAGAGTTTGCATCCCCAGTGGTCCTGAAATTCCGGAATCCCGGTGTTCTTTCAAATTCCGATATACCAGGATTAAAATACCTAATCCCAGAATTTAGTTTTTGTCTAAATTATATATTAAAATTTTTTCTCAAACAAACTTTCTAAAAATTTAATTCTTAGAAAATTTATATATATATGTATATATATATATATATAATTCACATAAATATACACAAAATAGTCATAAACCTAAGATAACTAGTCAATATATTAAAAAGTATTAGCCGCAGTAGTACTAAAGCAAACTCCTGGCCTTAGGAACCAGGATGGCAGGTTTAAACAAAGTTTTACGGGTAGCCAACCTTCAGTTGTATTTACCAATACTCTGAGCCATAGGGAAAGTAAGAAATTTCAAGAGAATGTTTAACTATTACAAATAAAAAACGCAATATATTAATATAAAGCGATAAAATTATAGGTTATAGTAATTACTAGTATATTTTAAAATCAATGCTAAAAACAATTAGATGAAAAAATTTACCACAAATACAGCATTAACCATTTTTCCCGTGCGACAGGGAGTAAATTACAAAGTTTTGCGGCCATACAACCTTCACTTGTGTATTTGATTATATATATATATATATATATATATTTGTGTGTGTACATTATTATATATGAATAATTCATATTAATAATATTAATTTTTCTAGCATTTTTAAAAAGCACATTTCGACTTTCCCTATTCAAAATACCACTATTAAAAAGGCTTTTAAATATAATAAAACTATAGTTATATAAATTTTTAAAGCAGGACAACTTAAAATGTAATTGTATTGAATTTAAAGAATTCACAGATAAATATCACCAGCATGTTATTACTGGTGACTTCTATATAGTAAAAGACAATAATCTAAGGAATATAATGAAAAACGATACTGGATTTAGACTTATGATTTCCAATAATAAACAAATTATCAAAAATCAGTTATATAATGATATTGAGCAATTCATTTACAAAATTGCTATTAAATGTAGTTAGCATTTAGAGGCATTCATTGAATTTAAATGTAATATTGCACAACAGATTAATAAATATAACTTTAGTACAGGTGATAACTACTTTTTTAATAATATTAAAAACCAGATTTAAAGATTGCAAAATAAATTTATTATTGTTTATATTGAAAAAGTTCTAGGAAATGTTGCCTTCATATATAAATACTATTATAGTTTAATGTTCAACAAGCATTTTGTTAATAATACAGCGTTTATTATATCATCAATTTCTGATAGAGAAATAAATAATCGAATTTTTGCTTTTCATAAACAATTAAAAATACAAATTAATAATAATTTTAAATTTCTACATGCATTACTTACTCCTAAATTTCATAAAGACCCAGTCAAGTTTAGAACAGTTGTTAATGGTTATTTTCAGCAAATCAGGCGAAATTCTCCATGAAATATTACAAGATACAATAAATAATTTTAAAAAATCTCAGCCATACTTAAATATAAAAAGATAACTCATTGAACAAATTTAAGATAAAAAGATTTTTTCTGTATATAGTTTAGATTGTGATTTTTTTTAACTTTATTAATATTGATGATATGATTAAAACACTTGTAAAATTACATAAAGATAATTTGTTTAAAAATGTCAAATACTTAGGTTACTCTACTTAGGTTCGTTCTAAAAGAGAACTATGTATAGTATAATGGTAAATATTATCAACAGATTAAAGGTTCGTTACAAAGTGGCCCAGCTAGCAATTGTCTTGCCAATTTATATTTACATTATTTTGAAAATAGTTTTATTGACAACTCAGATTATTACATTTTTCACTATATAGATGATATAATCATTTTTGGCAAGCAAGACAACTTGAAACAAACATTAATTTTTATCCACAATATCTTAATTTAATACAGACTAATAGTAACAACTATGAAGCTAATTGTCTTGATATAGAAATTAAATTAAAATATAGTAAAATAGTTACTAATATTTATGATAAACGAGAAGTCTTTAATTTCAATATTATAAAAGCATCACATTGATAGAGTAATGTGCATAATTATATGTTCAGAAATATTGTAATTAAGTACACACAAAGCAATAAATTTCTAGTTTCAAATAAATGAGAAAAAGTAAAAAAACTATAAACATTTTACTAAATACTGTTCAATTTAAAAATACCCAATTAATTTTATTAATAGATATTCGAATAAAGAAATTATAAATAGTAAGGTTTAAATTTCCATAGTTTATTAACAGGTTATTATAATAAATTTATTATCATTCCTAGATGGATATAGGTACCTCCAAATTCTAATTTTAGATAAAATTATTTGTTCCATTAGAATTTTTTTTAAAAATCATTTTATCTTTTAGTGCCCCTAAGTTAATGGTAGTATGTTTTCAATTCTTAGTTTATTATTTCTATTCTTTTCTTACTTCTGCTAAGTGCTACTTTTCAGCCATTTCTATGCTTTGAATTTGTATTTGGGTCCAGAATCTGGCAATAACTTGTTTCTTGTACTCAGATTTAGCGTGGGCTCTGCATTTTTAAATGTAATTTTTAGGTAAATTACCTTTTTTCTCATAATGGATTTAGATTTTCTATCCGTTGTTTTCAATAGGTAATTGCTGAGTATTATTAACAGAAAGGGGGAAGGTTGGCTGGCCACAAAAAATGTTCAACCCCACTTTTATTTAAATTATTTTATATTTAAGCTGTCCTAAATCAACAATGTTTATAATACTGTAGCATCCATGCTTTTATATTTATCTCTATTATATTTATCTATACTACATTAGTTTTTTTTTATTTTTATCTCTATTATATTATTTTTTTTATATCTATCTCTATAGTTTGAATTTTTCTTATTTCCATTTAAAAGCTACTGTCTGGTATTCTTACAATTTAAATTATTTTCAATTTGTCATGTTTATTCATCTCTGTCTTGTAGAGAAATTTTGATTATATATATTAATATATATATATATATATATCTTCTGCTACACTTAAGGGTTTATGTATACATATTGATACGTCATATTTCATAAATTACACACACACACACACATATATATATATATATATATTATGAAATATGTACGAGTATCAATTTGTATATAAAAACCCTTAAGTGTAGCAGAACTGGAAAAACTTATCAAAGAGGGATATCCACCATGCATCTTATTAAATTTGTGGCAATGCCATGAAAAGTTCAAAAAGTATTGTCTCTTTTTAAAAATGGAGTTAGACGTGATGACTACCTGCAAAGAACATACTCCTATTTAATGACGATAAAGTCTCTCTCTATATACACTAGTGTAGGGTCTGAAAGAATATTTCTTCTGCAGGGCAATTTGTAACAAATATAATAAGTCGTTTGAACGATGAAGCGCTGGACGAGCTGTGTTTTTTTTTAAAGCTTATTCACAAAAGCACACGAATTTTTTTTTTTTTAAATTTTTTTTTGAACTATTTTTTATTTTTTATGATGAATCATGTTTTGTTTTAATTTGTTTCATTAAATCATAATATTAAATCAATTTTTTAACTTTGCCTTCAATTTTATTATGCAATTTCCACTACTTTAATATGTAAGTACTTTTCATAAATCGTCCAATTTAATCCCTGTCTAACTATGAGACCCCAAGATTTGAATAATGTAATCCCGGGAATAAAAAATATAACTCTGAATGGCAAAGCCTAAAATGAAGCTTTCGGTTAGCTTCGTAGCTGAGGAGCTAATTGAATAACAGTATCTCCTCATTGAATTTGACAATAAAGAAAACATAGAAGAAAAATGTTTCAATACATTTGAATTTTTTTTATTTGGTACAACTTAAATAGTTACTAGAAGAAAACAAATGTATGAAAAATGCGTTTATTAATATTTGACATCACTCAATCAAAATTCAATGGCATGTTCCATCTGATTTTATAAATTTTTCTTTGTGTGTTCGTCGCCTAATTGAAGAATTAGAATACATTATAAGGCGTTCATTTGTAGTTAAAATTAATGATATCTGGCATTATGACCATTAACAAGTAAAATATAAAAAAAGACTCTAATTTACATTATATGTTTAGCAAGAAAAAATTCCAGTAAAAATGAAGTTATATTTTATAACATTTTAGAGAAACATTTTATATATTTATTTAAGTTGTTATTAACAGAATAACGGCTCTTTTTTCCATTTTGCATTTCATAATTTATAAGTAAATTAAAAAAACTGCTTTATTTTTTCTCCTTTTTTATGCTCATAATACATATTGTTTTCAAATTTATTTGAAATACCATTATGTTAATTTTATCAAATATGTATACGCGTATATAAAATAATATACATAAGTTTCCTTATATACATCGTATATACTCAATGTATTAAAGACAAGAACTTTTTATTTTCAGAGACTCGGTAAGTTTAAAACACAATTAAGCTTCCTTAGAATAATAAATTATTTATGAAAGACGAGAAAAAAGTGTAAAAGAAATGATTCTATTAATAATTTGTTGTGGCTAAGTGCATTTATTTGAATTCCTATAATTACATATTAGAGATAAATATCTGATTCGAACTACAAAGCATCAACATGCCACTTATGTTAATAATCAAAATAGTGTATATTTGAAAGAAATATATATAAAATAAATGTCGCAACTTTCCCCTCCAAGATGCAGAATTGTTTCAGTTCAGTCTGACCCCAATAATCAGTTTAATTCCTTCTTTTTATACTCCACAAATTTACAGAAATTTTTTTTAAAAAGAATGAGTCTTGAAAAAATTAAAATTGTATGATAAGAGCTGAAAGAAGTCATTTAAACCGTTAATGATGCAGATATGTATTTTAATGAGCTGGTACCTTAAGTACGGTGAAGTTCATGAAAACAATTCTATTATTAACAAAAGTGCGCTTTCAATTGTTACTTAAAAAGATTCATTTGGTAATTAGCCAATGCCTTGAAGATACATGTAAAAATGTTTTTCCCACATACATCGGGAGAATATTTTGTACACATATATGAAGAAATCCGCGTTTTATATATGAGCCATTTATTTTGGAAGTAGCTTAAATCACTTTATTTTTAAAGCGAGACATGTATGAGTTTGCGGTTTAATACGAATAAAAATATTGTTTAAATAATTAGAAAATATCTGAACAAAATCTGAATAGTTCTCAACATATTGCATGTAATTTTTTTTAGGAAATGAAGAGATAACTATAGTATGTAGTTAATATCATCATTAACTGGACTTTTTTTTGAAAAAATTACTCATACCAATTTTAAAAACAACGCTTATTCATATGAGTAGGTTAGTATAAAACGGTAATAATATTCCATGCATTCACAGTTTTCGTATTATTGGTGATATTAATAATTTTCTTGTGAATAAGATGGATATTCATTTAATTATTTAATAACGTGAGTTTTGTCTCTCTATATATATTTTCGAAAAAATTCTCAGTTCTGATTTTAAATATTTATTAATCGAAACGTGTTTCAATATAAGAAATAAAACATTGTGTTCTGAGTTTTAATTGTAATTAGATTTACCTTTAGAATTACAGAATTCAGAAATTAGAAATAGATGTAGCGATTTTGTGCGGACTACCCTGATACATGCCATCAGCCGAATGAAATTTTTGGATGAAATTATTTTATTAAATGACAGTTGATTACGCAAAAGGTCTCAACTCGGTCGGTCTTTTCACACTTGGACTGCCATTAAATATCAAATGCGTATTCAATACAATAGATGAATTCAGATTCCATATATTGAAGGATAACATGCTTCTTCTGAACGCATTTTTAATCTTGAAGACATTTTTAACACCATAAGTATTGAAGGTACTATTAATTTGTTCTTATGCTTATATATAATGGGTATCACTTATACAACACAATATACTTGGAAAACTGTAATGATCTTATTAAACCAGTGCTTCTCAAACTTTCAATATTTGAGGCCCAATATTCAATCGTAATTTTCATTACGTTCCCCTCACCTCCATACAAATAACAATGCAATGAATTCAGGAATACTATACTTTGTCGCTAAGGCTACAATACTTTAACCTCAAAAGTGAGATCGGCGTATATGCACGTCTAGCTCAACCTGTGCTTTAAATTTCCAGACGTACATATACGTCTTTTCAAAGTACGATCATTCTGCTATTCATAAAACTATTCCGAAGGTTTTGAAAAGCAATGATAGGACCTTGACAGTGTTTGCGTAGGATTTACTTATATCAGAGAATTTCTTAATTTATTCATTTTCTTCGGAGTACTGAGGCATTGGGAAGCGAATCATGCAACCTTTTATAGGCAGTTAGAGGATTATTTATTAACCGAACAAATTATCATGATAAGTGTTAATTTTTGTACATTGTTTTATTTTTAACTAGCACATAGAACACTTAGCCCTCTTTAACTAGACAACTTGTTATTTTGATTTAGTATTATTAAATTAATTTAAAAGTACATTATGCAGTACTAATACATTTATAAGTGTATTATTTCAGTGCAAATGTTTATTTTTTAATGTGTCAAAATGTATTTTTTTTTACTTTCAGTAAATTTATAATTTTTTAAATAAACTTTTGTTTTCGATATATTCGCTCCCCCTTCGTAGAGTTATCACACAATCCCAGGGGGGAGGGATGCCCTACAGTTTGAGAAACTCTGTACTACAAGAAATAGTCATTGTCTCAAATCAAAATCTCAATAGACAAATTAAGGTCTGAACTTAGTAACTGTGAGCTAACTTCTATTTTCATTTTTTAACTACACCAAGTTAATAATGAATCCCAATTTCTTCACCGTTACTCATTTAATTTTATTTTTGTTAAGAATAATAAGCTTAAGCCAAATTTATATATCACCCTTATTGCCACAATTTTCTAAAAACTAACTCTAACTCAAGCAAAGTTGAATTTTCTTATTCGGAGTTAAATATATTTACAGCCCAAAACCAAAGTTTTTGAATTTTTTTAGAAACATTGATGGTAAAAGTAATGCATTTGTGAATATATATTCTATTAAACTCAAATGCAGTTCTGGAAAAGCAGTATGTATACATTTATTTAATATTGTATTGTACTACATTCTATTTTTTAAAATTAGTTTAACAACATACAAAATAGACAAATCAACAATCTAATTCATAAAAACTTATACTATTGTTTGAATTTAGATTATCACAAAAACTCCATAAAAACATATTTATTAAAAAAAATTACTGATTGTCTTGACAATTTTAAATGAACCACGTGGCATTAGGATCATTATTCAGCACGTTAGTGCCTTAGATGGGCAGATTAAAAAATAACTTTACTTACAGTATGCATCTCCAACCCACACTCGTAAACATCTTATACCCTTACAGATTTAGGGAAAGCCAACTAATAAACTTAACGTAAGGAACCATATGTGTGCATTTTTTATGATTTCCTGTTAATAGTGTGAAGTATTTCACTGCATATATTCAAGATTTTACTTTTTTAATTCAATTATTTGAATCCGTTGAAATTGATTTTATTAAGTAAAATTTTCCTACATTATTTTATTATAATCTGTTATATTTGAACCTTCATTTGTCGAGGCTTGAATAAGTTGAGGTTTAAAGTCCTCTTGTTGTTCAGGTGTCCTTCTTATTCACTTGACTATTGTTCAATATTACGAGATCTGCTCTCAATGACCCTCGTGTTGCTTCGGAGTGTGACGTTAATTAAAAGTCACATTAAAGTACATAATAAAACACTACTTTATGATTTTCAAATCAGAATATTAGAATGTAATTTATTAGAACGTTATATGAACATTTGTATGCATATGCTGTTATTCAGCATATTTGTTACTTACTCCTATGTCAGCGTTTCACAAACTGTGGGGCGCGCCCCCTAGGGGGTGATAAGTCTACAAGGGGCACGAGCAAATTATGAAAAGCCGAAAACAAAAAATTATTTGAGAAAATTATTGATTTATGAAAAGTAAATAAACATAATACATTCGGACGTAATTTAAAAATAAAATACACATTTACACTGATATATTACGCTTATAAATGTATCAGTGCTGTACAATATGTTTTGTAATTAATTTAACAATACGATAAGTTAAGAGCAAATTTAAAAATTACCAGTGATCCAATGGGGTTTTCATATAAAAAATGATGCTCAAAACTTAATGTTTATCTTGATATTTGTATGGTTTATAATTACTCCCTAACTGCCGGTTAAAAGTTACGCAAACGCAAATCATTCCCCAGTCACACCGTTCTCCACGTAGGGACGTGTATGTAATGTATGGGGGTGTGAATGAATAAATAAGAAAATCCTATGACATAAGTAAGTCCTTTACAAACACTATCAAGGTCCTTTTATTGCATTCCAAAGCCTTCGGAATAATTTTATGGATAGTAGTGCACAGAAAAGATCGTACTTCGGTAAGACGTATATATATATTGAGTAAAATTGTTTTGGTTAGCGAGACGTTTATATACGTCAGTGGTACGTAAGAGGTTGAAGTCAGGTTGTATCTTTAGCATCAAAGTATAATATAATTGCATTCAATACATTGTTATTGTATGGAATGGGGGGGCGCAATGAAAATTATTACTGAATATTGGGTCGCTAATATCAGATTTGAGAAGCCCTGTCTATGCTAAAATTCTTTTAATCTTTAAGATATTTATAATTTTATCCATTGAGCATTATTCATTTACAACGTATCTATTGAATATGCTTGTATGTAAAATAACACTATGCAGCTGTGTAGCCTTAAAAGTTACTAAAACGAAAATACATAAACAAATTTTTAGCGCTTTCCCACTTAGAAATTTTCTGCTGTATACAAAGTTATTCTAATGAAATATGCATCTATAAATTAGGACATCTCTAGTTATTATTTAATATTAAATTCATACGCATTTCAAATTATTAATATGAAATAAATTTTACCTTACGTCTCAAACTTCGACTATTAAAGTAGTTTTTTAGCGTAAAAATTTATTCTCTTTGTATATGCTTAACTAGACTTTAAAGAATTTTTCCGGTCGCTAACCATTTTATGCTATATTTCGGATGAAATATTATTGAAAAAAAATCGAACAGCTTTAGACTACGCCGGGCAACTAAATTCTTTACGCTCTTCAAACTCCAGC
>BMAO01008894.1:0-57216 GCA_019973975.1 Trichonephila clavata | reverse complement strand
TAACGATTTTTGATATTCCAAATCAATTTTTATCCCCAACCAAAATGAAATTTGATGATTATAGAGATTTCTTACATTGAAATTTAATAGAGATATTTTGAAAAAAAAACGTACATTTGTGAATTATTGTATTATTTCAAATTATTTTTTAATCGCGTAATTTTTTAGAAATAAATTCTTTAAATTTATGCAACATATAAAAATAATTGCGATGTTAAAAATTTACATTTCGGTTGTAGACAAATCTCTATTAATCACAAATTTATCTATTTCCATTATTTATACTGATAGTGTCGCTTTGGAAATATGCGAAAGAGTTTTTTCTTGTCTTTAAAGACCGTTGAAATCCCAAAATAGATAACGCAGACGTAAAATTTGGTCATAAAAAGAAAAGAATACAATGAAATACAGAAGAAATGGGGAACATTTCTCTTTAGAGGTTCAAAAGTATAAAGATACTGTTCTTTTTTCAAATATCTGTTTTCAACCGAGAATTTTACGACTGGTCGTTATTTGATACAACGACAAAAATCGACAAGTCCTGGTTTTTGCAGCAGTGTCATTGACATAAGATGTAAGAAATATATATATATAATGAAATTTAGTAAACAAAAGTTTTGAAAAAAGTCGATATATTTTTCTTAAGTTGATAAAATGCGCACACATACAGATACACAAAAAAATGTTTATATATATATATATATATTCGTCTCAATAGGAAGATTTTAAAATGAATATTTATGGCTTGGTACATTTCTTTCTCTAGAATGCATTTTTTCCAAAAGAAGAAAAAATCCAATGTATTTTTTAACCATGAAAAATATCTGTTACCGAAATGGTGGCGTGGCTACTGCGGACGTGGTTAGAGCTGACACATAACATTTCGTGGTCTGAGCGGACATTTTGAAACTCATCGTGGTTAGAGAGGACACATTTTCCCCCCATCTTAGAACAGATTCGATTACCGAAGTACACGGATAAATACTACGTCTAAAATTTAATCAAAATGTTTAAAATCTTTAAGTTTTGTAGCTAGCTTGGACAAAATCCAATGGTAAATGATATTTATGCCTTTATAATAAAGGTTAGTTAGTATTTATTTTTCTTTTATTTACTTGTATTTATTTTTCTTTTATTTACTTGTATTTATTTTTCTCTTATTTACTTGTATTTCTTATGCCTTTATAATAAAGGTTAGTATTTATTTACTTGTGTTTCTTTTTCTTTTATTTACTTGTATTTCTTTTTCTTTTATTTACTTGTATATTTTACGTCTAGTGTTTATTTTTACTTACATTAATGAAACTAATTAATTTTATGGCAATTGCACTTGTTCTAATATTTATTTGACTCTAAAATACAGTTTTCCAAAAAATTCCTGAAATTTGTTCATAACCTTCATTGTTATTTACTATTTAATTTTAAATATTTCTCTGAAAGTTTTTATTTTTATTACATTTCGCTATGTTTTTAAAATGTATTCGCCCCATGATATCTTAACAATTTAATACAAATAATTAAATTTGATTGGCAAAAATGTATTTATCCTTGTAATTCGATAATCGAATCTGTTCTAAGATGGGAAAAACATGTTTCCGCTCTAACCACGATGAGTTTCAAAGTGTCCGCTCAGACCACGAAATGTTATGTGTCCGTTCTAACCACGTCCGCTGTAGCCACGCAACCGTTGAAAGGTACCTAATACGTCCTGCTTATTATTTATCCAGATTCAGTATTTGTCTAGGTTTTAGTAGATACTTTTTTCTGTATTAGAATTTGTATTGTGTGTGTGTGAAGACAATTGATAAAAGTAGCTGTAACGTCTACTATCGAAACAACAAATTACTTTTATACATAAACTATTTTTTAAAAGATAGAGATACAATTGGACCCTGATTTAACGAATGAATTTCACCCTTTTAAGAATTTTTCTCTTTCTCAGATTAAAATGAAAGCAAAGAAACCTATTTAACGAATAATAAACCTGGAATTAACAAATTATTTCAGCAGCTGGGAAAAATTTTTTTTTTATTAGTTTGTATTGTAGTTGCCGTGTCATTCCCGAAGGGAACGAATGAAAGTTGCCAGACTAGACTTCTGAAAGTTAGGCTGGACTTTTAAACGATAGATGGCAACACCACCTATCTCCACCTCCACAATTTAGGCATGGAACTGGAGGGGAGGGAAATATTCTCCAGCCCCTTGTACCCGTGGTATCTGTTGCGACCACCCACAAGACTTTCGAACTCACTGATTTAACGAGCACGTACTCCGTATGTACTCGGAGGGTATTTGGAGGCATCGGGCATTGAACCCAGGCCTTCCGATCTGGAATCCAATGTTCTAACCACTAGGCTTCCCACGGCCCTAGTTTGTATTAGAAAAAAAATGGCTTCTTTTCATATGACATATTCTGTTTGAGCGAAACAGAAAAACTTTTCTTGTAAGCAACGCATTTCAACGGGAAAGGGTGAAGACCATTATTAGATTTTACAGGTACAGATGAGTCTTGAATGTAACCTATTGTGTGAGTCTTGAGTAGGACAGGAGATTCCTTTCTCATCTCATCCCAATCCGTATCACGGGGGACATTTTAAGATTTAACAATTATTATACATTGAAGTGCCATTGAATTAGGGATACCTACCAAGTAACGAGTTGGGCCTCCGCTGGCCTTGATAATAGCTGCCACACGACGAGGTATAGATTCTACAAGTTTCTGGAAACGTTCCTCGGGAATAACTTGCCGAATATTGGCTAAAGCTGTCCATAATTCAGTAAGGTTCGTTGGTGCTGTGTGATGGTCTTTCACGCCTTGTCCCCAAACATCCCAAAGATGCTCAATAGGATTTAAGTCTTAGCTTCTAGGTGACCAGTTTGTAATGTGTGTCTGTTCCTACTTTCCTCTAATACCCCTTGTCTACTATCGGACCCGGCTAGATGTGTGGGGAGAACTGAATAATCAGTCGATATGTGATTTACTCTAATTATTTTATTGTCACACAATATCAATTAAGCAGAATAATAATCAAATTAAGATTGTTGAACAAAACTAAGAGCGTGAAGGTTAGACCCGATAGCCTGAGGATAATATTTACGGAGCCTCAACTGATTTCCACGATAACTTATACAAGCTCAATTTCAATTCCGCCGCACACTATAAGTTATTCTCAAACTTCTATTTAAATAATGCTTACGATACTTGTAGTCTTGTAAAGTCGAAGTCCTACTGTTGAGGCCTTGAAAGCTTATACTTGAAGGGATCAATTCCGATCCGCTTGATCCTCTCTGGTAAATCTTGAATATACACTTTTATAAACTAAGTTCCGTACTGCAATAACTCAAGATCCTCCATTCACTAACTCTCAAAACTCGCGAATACAGAATTTATATAATAAACTTAATTTGCATAATCACGTTTTTTTACCTTCGGTGAAAGTTGGTTGAGAAAAATATTTCCCTAAAAGAATCTCAAAGGAGTTAGTGTAAGGAACCGTATAGATCCGTCACAAGTTTATGACTTAAAAGTCAGAGGATTGCTCATCCAACCATTCAGTAGCCAACCGGAACTCGTGAGAGGTACAGTTGTCTTGCTGGAAAACTCCATTTCCGTGCGGATAACAGAACAACATAAATGGATGGAGGTGATGAACCAGTAACTATACGTACTGAATTGCTTTGAGGGAGGTAAAGGCACTAAATATCCCAAACAGTGACACAAAAAAACACCCTAGACCCTGATTGAGCCACCATCTCTTTGTACAATTCCAACCTGGCATGTAGGATCCATGGCTTTATAGGCCTGAGGCCATATTCTCATCCTCCTGTCAGCGTTAAGTATTCGGAATTGAGACTCATTACTCTATGTTACTCGTTTCCATTCCTCTACACTCCTGTCTCTGTGCCCTCTTGCCCAGGCAAGACGTGCAGCCCGATGGCAAGCATTGAGCAATGCTACTCTCGTAGGTCGACGGCTCCCGAAACCCATACGGTGAAACGAGCGTTGCACAGTCCATTTACTGACTGAACAATTGGCACCGTCATTCAACTGGGGGGTAATTTGAGCTAATGTTTGGCTTCGCTGGCTACGTACAATAAGCCTGAGCCGTCTTTCATCACGCTCCGTCAGTTAATAGTCCTTTGCAGGTTGTCCGATCTCTATTTTTTTGTCCATCATTCATGTATTCTCTTGAGACTTCGATCTTAAAACCCTAGCTGTCTGATGATTTTAAAATTGAATGACCCATGCGTAACGCATCTGCGATTTGCCCGCGATGGAAGGCGTCTAAATCAGGCAATTTACCCATACTGGCAATTTCAATAACTAACTCAGAATAACCGCAGTACGTGCTATATATGCAGTTACCACAGCACCCTCACTTGCGCATAAATGATGCGCAGTTTCACACAATTTGCATAACCCTTGCTATTCTTAATTCAGTGGCATTTCAGTGTACATTTGATGATGTGCTGTCTATTTGTGTAACTGAAGTTGAGGAAATTTTTGATTTGCCGAACAATAAATAGTGATTTTAACGCAGGAATTGATTATGAAATTCCAATCAAAACTGTTACATTTTCTACGTTGTTTGGAAACTGTGAAAACATACCTTTGTCTTATACAGTAAGATGTAAATGATGCAAAATAGTTTCTTCCTTGTATAAAGTCGAAAAAGAACTCTTTCGAGTCAGGAATCTAAAAGATTTTTAAGCATCTATTTGTCATAATTTTAAAACATCCATTTTAACTGCTGCGTAATAATGTGTACTAAAAGTATTTTTAGATGTTGAATAAAAAGTATAATTTCTAACTACAGATACTTTTTGAGTAGTTGCTTATAGAATTTTCAAAGTGGCCGTGGTAACCAAGTGGTCAGGGTATCGGCGTGTCATTTGTTCGAACACAGTTCCACTGAAGACCAGCCGTGTAGGGGTGCGATGTACATTAAATATGTCGAGAGCTCAAACGTCCTCCCGTTGGTGTGGTGTGGTAGTTAGGAGAGGAAGTGCCAGCTCAGGTGTCGTCCTTGTCACTTGATCATGGTTCAAAATTACGAGGTCCGTCGCCAAAAGCCCTCGTGTAGCTTTACAGTACGACGTTAAAATTCACTCACACTCACTGTAGAATTTCCAAAAGTAAGTGCAAAAAATTTGTGATTTTTTTTGTGAACCCTATATAACGAATAATCCCGGTGCCAATGAATTCGTTAAATCGGGTGCCGTCTGTAAATGAAATGTTCTGTAACTACCTATGAGGCGTAATAAATTGTAATGATATGGAGAAATGGAACTAAATAATTTCTCAAAACTTAATATAATTTAATAGACATAAATAATTACCTTACAAGTATCTAAAAAAATAACACACACATAATGAATATAATTCGACTTAAAGAATTCCAAAAGGCTTTTTTTTGGGTTATCAAACAAAAAAATGTAGCCGGAATGCTTAGAGATACTTTTTAGTTTATTCCTAAATATCTAAAAATTTATTGTAATTCTGTGTTGTGTGGGTTTTAACATTTTAAGTATTTGAAGTAAAATATTATTGATTCATTGTAATTTAAAACTATATCTACAAGATTCTCATGACAATCTTTGTACCACATTTATCAATTTTCAGATATTAAAGAAAATTTTAACCTCTTTCAGACGTAGAAATAAAAGGGCAAAAAAAAACCTCCAGACATTTTGATAACTTTTTAAATGTATTGCAGAATAAACACAAAATATTCTAAATATGAGAAACATATAGATGAGGATTCTGTAGTTTTTATATATACATTCTGTTCAGGATTTTTTCAAGACGTCAAAAGAATGGAGGTTTTAAAAAGGACAATTAGAGCAATAATGGCAATGGAGAAAAAAATTAAAATAATTCTGAGAAAGGGTTGAAAAGTTTAAAAAAAATTATATTACACTAAGTAACATTTCTCAATAATGTATATCAGTTATTCAATATTTGCTGCCAATTTTCAATCATAGCATTCTCGCCCCCCCCCCCTCCCTACAATAACACAAACCCCCTCCATATAATAACAATATAGTGAATCCAATAACAATATACTTTGACGCTAAAGCTACAATACGACTTTAATCATAAACCATACAAACTATCCAGATAAGTATTAAGTTTTGTATATGACAAGCCCATGTGAGGCACTAGTATTTATTAATCTTGTTTTTAGTTTAGTATTGGATAAAAAAAATTAATTATCAAAAACATTGTGAAGTACTGATACATTTATAAGTACAGGGTTTTCAGGAATGAATGTGGCCTGATTACAAAATTTAATAATTCAAAGATGAATTAACAGAAAATGATAGTTAACATATTTGTAAAGATAAAATATGAAATTTTTTTCATACGTAACTTTTCTTGACGTAAAATAAATCTGAGTTGATTGAAAAAAAGATCGTTTTGCATAGCTTTATCCATGTAAAGGCAGTAATTTAAACATTGCAACTCGTCACTATGATTCAATGCTTGCACGGTTTTCAATTTGTACTGCTTAAAGTGCATTTTTTTCTTAATAGAGTCCATTTGGTAGACTGAGGTAACTTAAGATCACGACTAGGACGGACTGTTGATTTTCTTTGGACTGCGTGTAAGTCCCTCTAGCACTCTTTCAACATTCTTTGGTGAACAACCTGGTGCCCCGGACTTATGCCTTAACACAGGCATCCAGTTTCCTGGAAAAGTTTATACCATCTTCTTATACTCTTAAGGCCGTATCACCCGTACATTTTTCGTGTAACTTTTTGGCCCAATTTTACACCCAATATGAGGGTGGAGCGTGGTTGTAAACAAAACCACATGCTTTGACGTCAGCCACGCTCTTTTCCCACATTGAAACATTACCTACCAATTTTTCTTCTTCGAAAACGACCACCCAATATTATTTCTTTTATACCGCACGAGCTTTTATTGATAGTCGAGAACAGATATGGCGTCTGACGATCAAGTAATTCTTGCGCTTCGATTAGCTGCCATTTGTGAAAAATAGATTAAAGAAATCTAAGAAAAGAAAAATTTGGCAGAGGAAGTGGATGCAACGAAGAGTATAATCGTGCTGCTACGATAATTTAATGAAACTGGAATCCTAATTTTTTTCAATCTTTTCGCGAAATGAGGGTATTTCGATCTTATCGATTAAAAAGTTCTTCATCATTTCACTCCATTTTATTAAAAACATGTCGGACGAGCAAAAGCTTGACGAACTCGAGGCTGCCATCTTGTTTTCGCGAAGGAGACGAAGAATCCTATTGGCTGAAATTTGGAGCAATTTTAATTTCGAACAACTTTTTGAGCTCATTAGCAAAAGGTTTTGGGAAAGCTGTTGCCATGACAACTGAGTAAAAATTGCACGAATTGGACCAAAAATTGTTCCAAACGTGTACATGTGATAAGACCTTTGGATGTCGGTGCATTTTTATGGTACTTTCCCCGAAATTCACGCTGAACCGAGAAGCACGAGAGCACCCAAAACGCCTTCTCCCGCTGCGACGCCATTTTCTCTTCTGTTTACAATTTCAAAAACAAAGTAATTAAAACATTGCTGCCACTTATTGGACAAAAATAATGTTACAAACTCAAAATTTCATATTTTTTCTTTACAATGTTACATTAATTATCATTTCTTGTTTATTCATCTGAGAGTTATTAAATTTTGTAATCGGGTCATTCATTTCTGATAACTCTGTATACTATATCAGTGTAAATGTTTATTTAATTTTTATAATGTTAGAAGGAGAATTTTGTTTTACCTCCTTTCTGTAAATTAATACCTATTTTATATATATATATATAAAGCTTTTTGTTTTGAACTTTTCAATAAGCTTGCCACCCCTCATAAGAATATCACCTCCTCTTCCCAGGGAAACACGCCCCACAGTTTGAGAAACGCTGATGTATGTAAAAATTCCTACGAAACAAGCATGTGAGAAGAGCATTAAATAATTTTAGTGCTTTATAAAGTTTTTATAAATCAAGTATATAGCGAATTGAAAAAACCTCATTCACCAATATTAAAAAACCTGTTTAAAACCACCATTTAAAGTTTGAATTAGATCCAGTTATAATTAAATTAGTGCAATTTTTTTTACTCTAAACTAAAATAAATATAAAACCCTTTTTTCCTTCCAGTTGAAATGCATTTTTTGAAAGTCAATGGTTATTTGAAATGATACAGAAAACAATAAAGATTTGTTGACTGCTTTGAAATTAAATGTTCGAATATTTCTTGTAAAACTACATCTTTTAAAAATTAAGAAAGAAAAGCGCGTAGATTAATTCATCATCCTAATTTCTTTTTTAGTTCCTTCAAAACCAATTTACCAATTTCCACGACTTTTATAGTTTTCTAATTGAGTGATATAAAATTGATTAATTTTAATTTTATTGTTAAAGTCATTTTCTACTGCAGAAACCTTTTTTTCTTCACCAAAAGATTTTTTCTCTTCTTTCACCAATAAGATGCTTCGAATTTTTTCTAATTATTTCGCATTATATTAAAAAAAAAACAATGAAAAGAGAATGAATAGGGAATTAAAAGAACTTCTGGGGAAAAAGAAAAACTTTCTGTTAAGAACTCTTCTTTATATTGACGCAATTAACATTTCTTTTGTTTTGCTGAATGCGTTATTTCTTTCTTAGTTCGATTAATTCCTTCAGACATGCAGCTTAGAAAAGATTTACTTGGGAAGGAAGAAACAGAGGAATAAATGAAGAGTAAGTCGTAAACGAAACACTGTTAAACATCTAAAGATTTACCTAAGACGAGAATCTAGAATAGAGAGAGGAGTTGGTAAACGTGTTAGGACAAAAAAGGTTTTGCCCATATTGTAGTGAAATATGTTCAATACTGTTACGAATTTTGTGTAAAACAGTGTAAATAATCTGTATTTGGATGTGTAATGCATTTATATTACTCTGTGTTATATTTAATTCATGTTAAAATAGTGTAATATTCGCAAGCAATGCCATCTCTTACGTTATAGTGGCGATTCAAAGGGAACTTGGCGAAATCTTGGCAATAGAGCCAAGTTGGCATCATTTTTGGTGACCAAGTTATATATATATATATTTATATATAATAGTTAAGCTTTTCTCTAGAAATTTCTTGCTTTCCCTATGGCCCCAGAGTATTAGCAAATATATATATATATATATATATATATATATTTATACTAGATTAATCCAGGAAAAAGTTCCAATTTCCATCCTCACCGAGGAATATCTACGTTCGTTAGTTTAAATATGCGTGTGCTTTTCCTGCTCAGTCTTTGACAAGCGAGGAAATCATTTCAGATCGCTGACTTATGCAGCGTTTGTTTGGAGATAGTTTAAAATATTTAAAACAACCGAGCATCCCACCGTATGCGAGATACGATTGGTTGTCCGATTTCTCAGTGCGAGGAAAATCGAAATTAGTGACATTTACAGACTAATCTGTTAACTTTAAGGATCCAATGGATCGGCAATTCCGTGGTCAGAAGGTGGATGCGGCAATTCAATGAAGGAGTTGAAAATGTGTGCACGACAACCAAAGAAGCCATCTCTGATTGATGATGCTTTGATCGCAGCAGTAAATGGGAAAGTCGTGGAGAACAAACTTATCTCTAAAACCAATGCATTCCCCGGAATTACCCCGAATATCCAGATCATTTCTGCACTAGATTGTTTTAGAAAATTTGAAATTCCCAAAACTGTGCGTTCTGTGTTTATCTATGAATTTCACCGAGCCGCAGAGACTAAAATGTCTGAGAAGTGCTCTAAACTTCCTGACGTGCGTTACGACAAAAATGCGATGCCTTCGTAAGCCAGATTGTCACTAATGTTGGAAACTAGATATGACGCGTAAACCAGAATCCAATTTGCAATCGATAGAATGGAGGTACACGTCATCACTAACACATCGGAAAGCCAATTCACTAATTTTGTGTCTCAAACTGATGGTAAAATATTTTGGGATCGACACGGCGTTTTGCTGGTGAATTTCATGTCACGCGGATAGACATATATAGCTGATAGGCAAAGAAAGCTATAGTCGATCAATACAGAATCAGCGTCGTGGCATGCTTCGGGTTGGAATTGTACTCATTCATGACTGCACACTGCGTGGGATTCGCATCAACGCCTTATGGAGTTGTAATGGGTAATTTTTACCCCCTTTCCCTTACAGCACAGATCTCATCACCGAGTGATATTAGTCTATTCAAGTTCTGGGAAGACTATGAAGTCATATCTGTTGTTAGCCAATGGTTGTAATAGCCAACGTTCTTTGACGAGGGCATCCAAACATTTGTATCGCTACGATAAATGCCTAAACAATGGTGGTACTTAAGTCCAAAAGTAGTTTGACCATTGTAGTTCATCATTTAATAAGTGTTAGTTTTAAAGGATTTAATTTTTTTTTCTGTAATGTTAAATGAAACTTGTTGTTGTTGTCGTGTCCTTCCCGCAGGGAAGGAATGAAAGTTTCCATTGCCTGTGAGACAGGTTGGACTTCTTAACGATAGATGGCGACACCACCTATCTCCACCTCCACAATTTTGGCACGGAAATGAAGGGGAGGGAAATGTTCTCCAGCTCCCTGCACTCGTGGTTTCTGCTGCGACCGCCCACAAGACTTTCGGACCCACTGATTTAACAAGCACGTACTCCGTCTATACTCGGTGGTATTTAGTGGCATCGGGCATCGAACCCAGGCCCTCGGGTCTGGAGTTCGATGCTCTAACCACTAGGCTACCCACGGCCGAAAAATGAAACTTGTTTTCTGGATTACCTACATACACACATACAATCAAAAGAATTTGGTTTATTTATTTGCTATTGTTTTATCTTTCGGTCCTAACACGACTCATTTTTAAAAGTGGGATGGTGACTATTGGAGTAACTACTCAACAGATTTGACAGAAGTGGAAGATTTTGGGAATATCTTTATACTTTCTGATAATCTCAGCAATATATACAAACTCTCAAAGTCTTAAAAGTTGTAAGGCAAATCTTTGGCTATTGTTAATCTTGAAGAAGAATATTGTTCTACTGTAAGATTCGCCGGACTAAAACAAAACTATATAGGTGGCGCTGCCATCGGAATAGAGAGGGACAGAACAGAACCGCAATGGCGGAGGAAGCGAATGGCGTCTACGACCTGAGCAGGAGGAACTAAAATGGCGTGAAACAACAGTGTAATGTTTAGTATTAGTGAATTTTAAATATTGTGCTAATTGTTTGTGTTGTGTGGCTGTTAAAACTAGATAAAATCCTTAGCCACCAAAGATGGACTGACTTTATTGTATCTGGTAGTGAACGAAATCTTCAGAATTGGAATTAAGAACCTACAGCGGACTAAGAAGTGATAGTAATTCTACAGTGGATCCCTTTTCACTGTGCGAAACTGGAAACGAGTAGCATAGAGTCTCGATTCCGATTACATAACGCCGAAGGGAGGCTGAGAATATGGCGTCAGGCTCATGAAGTCATGGATCCTGCATGCCAAATTGGAACTGTACAAGGGCATGGAGGCTCAATCACGGTCTGGAGTGGTTTTTGTGGCACTGTTTGAAATCTTTGGTGTGGGTACCAACCTTTCTCAATGCAATTCCGTACTTAGAGTTGTGATCACCTCCATCCGTTTATGCTCTTCTGTTATCCGCATGGTTGTGGAATTTTCCAGTAAGACAACTATACCTCTCACAAGTCCCGGTTGGCTACTGACTGGTTGGATGAGCATTCCTCTGACTTTCCTGTCATAAATTGGCCACCTAGAAGCCCAGACTTAAATCATATTGAGCATCTTTGGGATATTTTGGAACAAGGCGTGAAAGGCCATCACACAGCACCAACGAACCTTACTGAAACATGGACAGCTTTAGCCAATATTTGGCAAGTTATTCCCATGGAACGTTTCCAGAAACTTGTTGAATCTATGCCTCGTCGTGTGGCAGCCGTTATCAAGGCCAGAGATGGCCCAACTCGTTACTAGATAAGTACCCGTAATTCAGTCTATATGAATGAAATAACTGGTTTTCTAGCAAAAAAAAAGAGGAACAAATATATTACAGATAGGAAAGCTTACCTTTCAACAAAAAAGAATATTTAAAAATACTTTGAATAAGTGGTATCAAAATAAGCTTTTTCAACAAATTAAAGGTAAAACTGGGAGAGAAACGCTTAAAAAGATTCCAGAGAGTTCGAAAAATATCTCCAAAAGTAATATGTCTAAGCACACATATTCATATAGAGATATATTGACTCAGTTGGAAAGAAGAATATTTCTTTTCTTCGAAATCGTGGTACAAATAATGCACATTGAATCTCATACTTGAAAGGGGCAAAAACTGTTGAGTTTTTTTCTTTAAGTGACTTTTACGACAAAGTTCCTGTTGTTAATATTTTTCTGTATCCAATGTCAATTTCACTGCAGCTTAAGCAGAAAACTTTTGACTTTCCCCCCTTTTGTTGTCATATAAAGTTTTCAGTAAAGTTTGTAGTCAAAGACATATCTCTCTCACAAAAGAAAAATACGTCTTTGTAGTTTGAAACTACTCGAAAAAAGTTTTGTTCTGTTTTATTTTATTATTTTTTTCCTTTTCATGCTCATGTCAATATCTCTCTGCATTAACAACTTTGTATTTAAAAGTGCTGGCCTAAGAAATAAAGAAGTTTTTAAAATAAAATCACTGTAAATATTTTTATTTTTAATAAAGTAACAAGAAAAGTCGACGGAGTTGATTCAATTTAGAATTTAAAATCTTTGTATCAAATTTGAAAAATTTTAAGTCATTATATTTAAAGGAGATTTAACAATAATTATATAAAAAAATTAACACGAAATAATATCAAAACACAAAAATTGAAACTATGCACATAAATTCAAAAAATATTATTTATTATGAAAACATTTAAAGATATTCGAAAAAAATAGCTTAACCCTTTGAAACCATGTAACCACTAGTACATACATGCTATGTATAGGGCAAAATCCCATTGTAACCCAAGTAAATACAGTACAACCAGTATAAACCAGCATTTTTTTTTATTTCTAATGGGCTGCGGATTGGTGTTTTACCATTTCAGACCTAGTACATTCCCCGAAAGCTGGTATCTCTTTTTAGTGCGGCACCATAGAGTCGGATATCAATCGCCGCAGGTAATTTTGACGCCCAGTTTCCTCCCTAGAGGGAGGCACTTGATCTCTGACGATGCGAACTTGCATTAATATTGACTTTCCGAGAGCTCCCAAGCCAAAAAGACATTCTAGTTATCTTTTACATACCATATAAACATACGACATGGCCGCTGTCGATCTTCTGCATCATGAAAGTCCACCGACTTGGGCCGGGGTCGAACCCACAACTTTGGATGCGCAGGAAACATTATATTGTAGAATTTCTTTTATATATACATATATATATATATAGAAATTATAAAATTACAAAATCTAAGCTACAAAATGTCTTGGTTACAAAAATTTGAAAAATAGGAAAATTAGAATTAATATTACAGACCTTTGTGAAATTGATCGAAATGTTTCTTGGAACAAAAAGCTTTCCTACATGCTTTACATAAGTATACTGTCATTTTTGTTCCATTTCTTCATCTTCTTCATCACAAATAAATAAATCCATATCAGAGCCATGATCGTATTCATCGGTTTCCGGCAAATAGTCTCATTCAGTAGCACTTTCATTGAAATCCAGTGACGATGTGCCACATTGACTAGAAAAGGTAAAAATAAACAACAAAAATAGTTATACAAACTTTAGAAAGTGAAACGAAACACGAACGAACGGGTGCCTTTGTTAGAGTGAAAAGGAAAATAAATAAATGTGCGTAGTAACGTAAAGGTCAGTATCCCCAGAAATCCCATATTTCTGGGGACACACTTAAAAGAGCAGTCTAGTGCGAAAAGGATTAAATTCAAAATTATTAATTAATATTATGAATAAATGCAACTGTACAATTTAAAAAGTTACTACGTTCGAAGCCTTGATTTTATAAGAGCATATAAATGCATAATATTTTCATATTTAGTGTCAGAATATATATATAAAACCATTGTAAAAAATATTATTTCAAGAAAATATTTTAAATACAACTGTTTGGCGAAAAATGTGTAGAAAGAATGACTTATTTTCAAAACATTATCCTTTCATCAAACAGTGAGTGGATATTTACGTTGCACTGTTCAGCTATACTCGAAGGCTTTTGGCGACGGACCTCGTAATCTGTAACCACGTCAAATGACGAGGACGACAGGAGAACTGGCACCCCCTCTCCTGACTACCACACCACACCAACGGGAGGACGTTTGATTTCTCGACAAATCTAATATGCATCGCTCCTCTAAACGACTAGTCTTCAGCGGTACTATGCTCGAACTTATGACACGCCATAAACGAGTCCGTTGCCTTGACCACTAGGCTACCGCGGTCACTTCATCAAACAGTAAAGCTAGGACTTCTGTATAGAGTCTGAACAAGGATTTTGAGTGAGTGAATATTAACGTAGCACTGTTTTAGCTACACAAGAGGTTTTGGCGACGGACCTCGTAATTTTAAACCATGGTCAAGTGACGAGGCCGACACCTGAGCTGGCACCTCCCTCTCCAAACTACCACACCAACGGGAGGACGTTTGAGCTCTCGACAGATTTAGCGTGCATCGCGCCCCTACACGACGGATCTTTAGTGGTACTGGGCTCGAACTCATGACATGCCTGCCATGATCCGAAACCTTGACCACTTGGCTACCGTGACCAGTACAAGGATTTTGAAAAATTCACATTAGTTTCAGAGTTATGATCAAGTTTTGTGTAAATAATTCAGATTTGTGTAATAATTCAGAGTTTTGTGTAAATAATTCTCTAATATTTTAACAAAACATGAATAAAACTACTTTTTAACTACATACCTGAAAATTCCTAGTTCAACCCCCAAAATAGAAGTCCTAGCTAAATATAGGCAAAATATTATCGTTATAAAATCCTTTTCATGAAAGGAGAAAGTTTTGAACATACCTTTATTTTTTCTTCATTTTCTGCCAAGGAAATTTTATTTATATAATTGCTCTTGTAACAATATTCTTAAACAATTTGTATTGTATTTTCTAATTCAACTGAAACAAAACATCAGAAAAAATTATCCTATTATTGCTTTTTCAAAATCATGATTCTGAATAAAGTCGGTTACCTTAAAATCTTTCAGAGTATAAATTAAACTGCAGGGTCTTATAAAAGTTCTTAGAAGTAATTGAGAATAAAAACAAAATCACATTTAAAAGGCTTAGCTTTAAAATAACAAGTTTATATTATATAATTATGCATTACAGAAAATTTATTTTATAGAAACAACTAGTGATTTAATTTCTGGAACACTATTATTTATAAGGTTTCCAACCTATAGTTATTAAGTTTGAAATATCTGCATTACTTCTCTGGTATCTTAACTTTTAATTAGGAATTTTGATAAGACATGGTATTCATAATTGATTCAGTAAATCCAGGTTCTCCTGGAATATTTAATAAATTCTTAATGCTTAAAATATTAAACACTATCAAAACACAATTCATATTTTGAGCCCCGAAGATTCTTTCTGGACATATATACGAGACAGGTTTCAAAATTTAAATAAAATTCTTTCAATTATTTTTCTGTTCCAGATAAACTTAATCCCCTTTTCCGAAACACGATTTGTTTATCCTTCATGAATCTTCGATGTTTTCACTTCAGTTTACGATTTAAAATTTTCCTTAACAAGCTTGCTGAATATTCATGAGCTTATTATTTCTTAACAAGCAGTTCTGGCAATTCTTGGGTTCCAACTACTCTAGCTTCTGTAATTCCTCTTTTGAATATTCTAATTTTAATCCTCTGAGTTGTTTTTCAATGGGATTTGAATAATGAAGTAATGCACGCCACAATGTTTAATTATGCAACAGTTTGAGCTCTCGATTCGAAAAAAAAATGTCCGGAATATATACTGCTCATTATCTTTTTTAAAAGCTCTTTTCTTCATGTTAATCAAGTAAAATTATGTGTGTGAATGTTCATTTTCCAGTGTCTCTCATACAAATAAAGTTGTCACTACCGATACTATTTTGTTTTCTTTAAGTAAACAACTGACAACTCATATTCATTCTTAAAAATTTAGTAGAATAAAATAAATCTTTTAAAATATGTGTTATTGTGACTAAAATATTTAGTTATATCCATCTTCAATTAATCAAGAATTTATGGCTCAAACAATGTCGATTGGTTTCTTTGTTATAAGTAAACACTTTTAAAATATACAGCATCATTGGTATACAATGTTTCTTAAAAACAAATGCATAAAAAACATTTGAAAAATAAGAATATCTAGCCTGTAAAGTTGGCTTCCCACACAGCTTGACGAATTAGACTTTTGAATTGATGTCCGGGACGTTTTAAGATATAGGCCAAATTGATCTAGACCCAGGGCGTTGGACAGACGAAGTGGAACTCGTCTCGTTCTCCACTCAGCCAGAATGACATCATGATCCGAATAATTTTAATCGTCAAATATGATATACCCCTACATATTCTCCGAAACATTGGAAATTTCAAACTATATAACAACTAGCAGCAGTGACAAGAGGCTCAAGTGTAGTATAGGGGGAGGCCTTTGGATTTGGTGATTTTTATATAGATATCATGGTGAGATAACGAATTTATTCTGAATTCCGGACACCTATCGCTAAATGAAGTAGCTTGGCGATCGATTTTGGGTGCCAAAAGAAATTGGCATCGCCAAGGGCTCCCTTATACTACACTTTAACTGTGACAAGAGGGTATTATTATGCCATGCCATGCTATATTATGCCATCCATCATTAGTGTCTAGATCTAGGCCTACCACCATACACCTCGTTGCTCATGTGGTCGAAAAACAACAGTCGGTCGAGTCGGTTTGTGCTTAGGTTGGCAAGATTATGAATCACGCATATTTATTTGCAACGGTTTAGCGTTTGTACGAGTATTTGACAAGGTATGTCTGCTTAACTAGGTCACAGTGGGGTCTACATATCGTAGGGTACTAGCAGTAGCGTAACGTACACCCTCGCAACCTCCACATTGCGTGGGGCCCAGGGATCCTAGGGGAGCAAAACCGGACTGACTCCAAGTACGTATTTGGGCTCGAGGCCTAAACCCTAACTTTGCAGGGGGGCCCTAATATTCTCCACTACGCCACTGGGTACTAGGGTCTCAAGAAGTCTTAAGACGCCATTGATTGATGTAAGCTATCTGGGATCTAATACAACGACAGATAGATTGTTTATTAATGTCGTATTTCTCTCTCTCTCTCTCGAAGCCACAGGAAAGCTATTGGCTACTGACCTCGCAGTTTCAAGCTTTGGTCAAAAGAAGAGGACGACTCTTAACTGGAAATCCTCTCTCCGGCGTTTTTTGCTGTTTCAGCGTAGCAATTTTGGAGCCTCGACGGTTTTAGCATTTCATCAGTCACTCTTCACGGACCGTCGATAGTAGTAGTACTAGAACTCGAACTTAAGATTCGACAGAAGCAGTGCCGTACCCGAGGAATGCCTAGAATTAATAGCAAGAAGTACATTTTATTTTCCTAAATATTTCTTAATTTTTTCATTTCATATTGAGTTATTAAATTTGGTTTATGGTCTCATTTTTTGAATAGAAACTACGTAGTGGGTTTCTGGACTGGACTTCAATTATTTGGAAGAATTTATCTTATGCAGTGTCTTTTAGAAAGACGTTTTGGGCTTGCCAATGTTGTGGAATACCGAGGCTATGACAACGCTGATTACTAATGTGATGGCCGTGTTGAAGTATTGAAGACAACGTAGCGCAGGACTCAAATTTTGTCACGGATTTTTAGCCCATGATTGAGGTGATAATTTAGAATCTGATCCGCTTAGTAAGCAAATCTTTGGTTTCGTCTCTTTGTGTCTCTTTAAAAGCGGATTATGTCGCACCTTCAAAGAAAGACGTTATATAGAATGATTTCTGATACCCATAGTCAATATTGGTCTTTTTTTCGTGGGGTGGACCTTAAAGTCAGAGACTGGCGTGAAAATTTTATGGTTTTTCACAAGCGTTGAACAAAGTAAGTTGATGTAATGAGATTGCACACATTTCGACCAAAGCTGTGCTTGGGATCTTATAATATCATTTGCATCTCTTTCCTATTTGGAGCTTTTTTCCAGTGGACTGTTCCATCAGAGTATTACTGGTATCAGAGCAATCGTTCTGGTGGTTTTTTGACACTTGATTGCAGCAGGCAGAACCAAAACACACTGACTCGCTTTCTTTTTGAATATCTTACATCTTTGACATACACTGATGGTAGTATGCAGTTTGCACCAAGTGTATCATTGGGTTTGTTCCTCGGAACATTTTCTAGAGTTTGGAGTACTCTAGACAGTACTTAGTGGCCAATCTAAAATTGATTTTAGACTTCTTTAGAAGATATGAATTCCCCTGGACTTGATTGAGCCCTGCTGATTTCCTCGGAAACGTAACGGCAAGATTCCATTGTAATAAATCACAATCTTTTGCATCTTTTTTGCTTTAGTTTTCCTACCTGTAATTTGTGGGCATATCAGTTTCGTATAATGAAGAGTAATGCTTCGTTTTCCTTAACTTTTAATTTCAGGTCTTTTTTTCTTCAGGGCTTTTCTTCTTTAAAATGTACAACGCTCTCTTCATTATTTCATCCAAACTTATAAATAAAAATTCGGGAAAGATTGTCTACGAAGAGTAAAAATTTATATTGCTTGATCGATATTCCAGATGAGTCAGATTAATCAAGTCAGTTCAATATCGGTAAATAAATAATGTGTGTGTGTGTGTGGGATTTTAACAATAAATTTAAACCCTTAAAAAGGTTCCATACATTGAACTTTAAAAAAGTTCTTTTTTAACTCTCTTTGTAATTTAGATGCAGATAAATATATCTCAATTTATTTTGGTTTCAAAAAGATAAGAATAAAAATTCTTTGAATACACATAAATAAAAAATAATAAAATGAATGCGCTTTGACATTTTTCAAAATTTCTGCTAAGAATTCTTGGATTGCGGACAATTTTTTTAATAAATGCATGTTTGTGATACTTAAAAGATCACTCTTTTCTTATTTGGAGCAATGAATTTTTATCAGTAAGCTAAGAATATTTCGCTAAGGATTTAAGTAATTTTATTCTCATTTCGTTTGATGAAACATTTATTTTACTTTGCAAAATGAAATTGTTTTTATTAAATATGCATACGTCATTGTTTCTAAAGAAAAACAATGAAATTGATAAAAATACATTCATATTTTTTTAAAATTTTTAACTATTATTTATCATTATTTTTGTTATTAGCGGTACTACGCCCATTGTACAAACTATACAACTGTTCATACTCATTGCTAAAATTGCAAAACTGTAATTTATACATACAGTAGAACGTCGTTTATCCGAACGTTTATTATCCGGAGCGTCAAATATCCGGACCAAAATCCGGAACCGTTTTAGAACAGTGCAATGTGCTTTGGGGTGTGGGCAACCTAGTGGTTAGATCATCGGACGCCAGATCGGAAGGCCTGGGTTCGATGCCCGATGCCACCAAATACTCGCCGAGTACAAACTGAGCACGTGCTCGTTAAATCAGTGGGTCCGAATGGTGTCGCCATCTATCGTGAGGAAAATCGTGCTGTCACCTTCATGGGCTCAAAGCTTAGGCAAATGACAGACGTATCTCTAGCCCGTTGCCATGATGAATTTCGTGGGCCTCGATCTGACTACGTCAGACAGGTGGCATAAACTACACAACAGCAATGTGCTTAACAGTAGTTTCGCGTGTTGCCAATAGTGACGGGAAGCAACAACAACGAAAGTAGCAAGGGTCCATCCAATGCTCACGCGTTTCTACGTTAGAGACAGCTATGGAGTGGTATGGACAACAATCAGAGTGCTGTCCTACTCAACTACTGATGCTCAAGAGAATCAGAGACCTTGCAGTGGAAAAACGAAGGTGTACAATGGTACAGCGAAAAATAAGTGATTATTTTCCACAATAAAGGTAAAACTGCGACATTTTGCACCTTTTTTGCTTTTTCTTCAAGTACGTTTCCCGCATGTGATGATTTTCAATATTCGAATAGTGGCCGGTTTCATATACTGCATGGATCACATTCGGTTTTCGGTTATCTGAACAATTGCGTATCCGAATGGTATCCGGTCCCAATTGATTCGGATAAACGACGTTCTACTGTATTATGTAGTTCTATTTTTTTTCCATATTTTGTATGCAGTAAAAAAGTAATAAATTTCAAGTTTTCATCTCTGTATTATAATTTGTGTTGTTGTTGTTGCTTATGCCCCTGATCGACAGTAACATCAGATCAAGGTCCACGAAATTCATCGCGGCTAAGGGCTAGAATTTTACGCCTGTCGTTAGCCTTAGCTTCGAGCCCTATTAGTGTGACAGCACAATTTTTCTCTGTACAGCACGATAGATGGCGACACCATTCGAACCTATTGATTTAACGAGCACGTTCTCCGTGTGTACTCGGAGGATATTTGGTGGCATCGGGCATCGAACCCAGGTCTTCATGTCTGGAGAACGATTCTCTAACCACTAGGCTACCCACGGCCCCATTATAATTTGTACTTCTATTTAGTGCCTCTTCAAAAACATTGTTCTTAATCATCTTTTCTTCTAAATTTTTATTTAGTTTTTGCTTCTGCACCTTGGCATAACCATATACAAATGTCCATGAGTTAATATTGTTTCCTTCGATGTATCACATAAACTACCTTTTTCAAATCTCTACCCCTGGGATTTATTAATAGCCATGGCAAATGGCAATCTTACAGGAAATATTGGGCAAATCCAAGGCATATCGAGTGTCAGTGTGATCCTTGGAATACATATAATTTCGCATTTCTCATCTTCTGATAAAATTTCACACTGCAGTATATTCTTCTAAGTTTTTTTCGCAACCAATCTTGTGCCATTAGTCAGTAATCAGTAATACATAAATTTCTTAATAGCATTCCGATACAGACTAATTTCAAATTCAGTTTAGGGGGTGACATTCCGATGGAGTTAAAGATTATAGATAATCTCAGACGGATAATGTACTCCACAACTTTTTACTAACTATACCTTATGTATAAATAATTTTATTACAGTACAGTGAAAACTTTTTTTATACGAGGGTTGATCCAAAAAAAAAAAAGGTTTCAAGTCGAATAAATTATATTTGTAATGTTGTGTTAATCAAATGTTCGTGAACGCTGGTTCGAGTTTTTACAAGAACGATGTTACTATTGGACTGTATTTTGTTTATTTCGAGACGGTGCTATTCGCACGCTGTTCCAAGATGGAAGCTACAACAACAACTCGTGCGGAGGGTTACATCAAAACATTGGCTGAGGTGCTCAGTCGGTGGCTGGCATGCGCGACAAAAAATAGATACAATTACGCGGACTGAACAATATTTATTATTACTGGACAGAAAATACAAAAGGGAATTTAGAGGTATACGTGTCTATCATATTTCCACATAATCACCAAGTCTATTTAGGCATTTATCAGAACGCAGGACCAACTTGTTTACCCAGTCTTGGGTGAAATCAGGTCCTAGTCCAATGAGCCAGGTCTCGACGGATGTTTTCTCAGAAATGACTTGGAATATCGCAGTACATCAGAAATGATATGTTGCACGATACCATGGCTCAGTCCCAGCTCTGACGAGATTTAACGCAGAGTTACCCTTCGATCATTTTATATCACTTCTTCAATTTGTGCCGTGTTGATTTCTGTCGTTGAAGAACTTGGCCGGCAGCCCCCTGTCATATTGCGGGTTTCGACATTCTGTCTGCCTGATTGAAAAGAGTGACACAATTTCCCTACATGTTTTCTGCTCATTGCAGAAGCGAACACATTGTTTCCCCATAAAAATTGAATCACGACTTGCACTTCCAAACCAGACCAGTTTCCTAAGAATCTTGCCATTTCAATCGTCTGGGAATTTTCACTACCTACCCGCAAATCAGCTGTATGACAAATAGCGCCATATGTCTTCACTTTGGGAAGAAAAAGTTCTACACAATGTGTAGTCTTCAAATGCTGCGGGTTGTAACATTTTTTTCTGATCAACCGTCGTATACAGAGAGAAGATTTCTCTGCAACAAAAATTTTGCTATTATTTTACACTTGAAAAATAACTGGTAATATTTCGCTTTGTTCATCTTCCTTTTAAACACATTTTTGAAAAACATTTATTCGAAACTCATCCACAATCTATACAGAATGCATCTTTCATGTTGTGATATGATTAAAAATGTCATAAAATAATAATAAATAATATTTCTTCTAAAATGAACCGTATCACACACTTATGTTTTAAGTATTTTTTTATGTGTAACATCTTTACTCTCGGTTGCTGGATATTTGTTGGAGTGATTTCGTGAAAAGGGACGGAAAGACGTAACAGGAAGTCGGGGAAGCGCGCTGTTATATTTGACCAATCAGAGCGCTTGGTGATGTCTCTTCGGTACCCTCGTCTCGTTTATCAGCCATATCACATTGTTTTTATAAAAATTGTCATATCTTTCCATATACATCTTTTTAAATACATAAGTTGTTTCCAGTGTTAAGTTCAAGAAAAAATTTTGGTATTTCAGTAATGGTCAAAATAGGCATTTTAACGAACATTTATAAAGTATTTGTCGAATAAATGTCTCCAAATATTTTACAGAATATTCATTAAACTATTATGCATACTTTGATCATAGAATTTATGATTATGATGCTCAGTTATTTTTTCGAAAATAATTGTTTTCGCATATGTCTATTTTTTTCTCAAAAAGATTGAAATTTCGTGATATTTATACTATAAGCTAAATCTGAATGATGTTTTCTCTCTGTCTGTTTTATTTACTTAAAATATATCTGAAAGAATGTCAAGGATTGGCTTTTAGTAGAAATTCCTCACGTACAACCGCAACCATATTGGCGACCTTGGCGGTACTTAACCTACTATCGCAACCATATTGGCGACATTGAATAAAATGGAAAAAAATATCTAAAAACGGAATAAGCTGACGGGTATACGGAGCGCGTAGTCGAGAAATACTATGGGAAAAATTACTATGTTATCACTCTATGTAACTATAAATAAATGACTCTCCCAAAGTCCTGCATTGCTGCCACATCGTGGCGGGAGAGTGTTGTTCCTGGGCGGAATGGGTGAAGTACGTCGGGAGTGTGTATTCTCCTGGTAGGGTCATCCAAGGCGTGAAGGCCATTCCAATATGCTCAGCTAAATGCATGCAGGCATGAAGCAAAGTCAGACTTAAACCTTTGGTGAATCACGGTCTTGGACCTCATGAAGCTGCATCTCGCACCCTTCATCATGACTCGTTTGTTAAAGCTTAAAAACGCACGGGTTCATGGACTTGATCTAGATGTTTCTGTCGGTCAAGTGGGATAAGAAACAACAACATAAAAAATGATAATCAATAAAGAAAAAATAACTTATTCTTATTTTTATTTAATTAATTTTTATTTTTTTATTTAATTAAGTTTTTATCTTTTATTAAATTAAATTTTTATTTTATTATTTTTATTAATTTTATATTCAATAAAACATTTTATTATTACATAATTTTATTATTGAATTTCTTTATTTAAGGATTCGATAAATTCCAGATTCGCAGTTTAGTACTGACCCTTATCTTATCAACAAAAGGCTAGGCTTAGAATGGCGGCCAGCGGAAAAATATGAAATGAAACACATGGATGCTAATTCAGTGTCTACGACACGTGCGAAATCGGGGTTACCAACTTGGCGAGTTGTCTTGAACGTTGGCATGGTTTCGATACTACATAAGTACGGAAATTTTCTCTCATAGGAAGTAATCCAAATCGTTTTTTCATAGTGTTTGCTTACCTTTTATGAGTAGTTTGGGCATGCTAAGGAGCATATACACTCGTCGGAAAAAACACTGAAAACATGTTTCTGCTATTTCTTTCACTGGTATAGCAATGCTTTAGTCTATTTCTTTAAAATTTGGGTTGTCAAAAAGTAAATACAGCAATGAAAAAACCCACTCCTAAGCAGTTATTAAAACATTAAAATAACAAAGGAAATTTTAAATAACATCTTACAAAACTGCCTTTTTCTCTGCTACGAACAATTTAGGCATAATTTTTTTTAGAGTTATATCGTTGAATATTTATTTTTAAACGTGGAATTTATAAATTATTAATGAATCATAGGCACACACACAGTGTATAGCGCACACTAAATTTTTTTCAAGAAATGGGGGAGGGCATGGTCGAAAGTTCCCCAACTCGTATTATACCTCAAGACAACACCAATTGATTCTTCTGATTTTGTCGATTTTGTTAACAAAAACTGTAAAAATAAAATTATTGAATTCATAATTAGCACTAATTAATAAAATAAATTGATAATTACAAGTACTTAATTAAATTTTATGTTATATATATATATATATAGGATTATCATAAATCGAAAAAAAACTCAAGGGCTTCGGGGAGGGGGGGGGGTTCCGGACCCCTAGGACACCCCCCGTTGTTTGCGCCACTGATCATGAGGGAAAGTAGAGAACATGAAGTTATTTTTTTTATTAAGTATAATGTAGAAGTCATTGGGACACACAAATACAGAATTTTCTATTAATTATAATTCATGCACACCTCACACCTTTCTCTCCTCGAAGAAAATGCTAACGACTCTTTTACACATCGATGATAATTTGATAATCGTCATCGGATGGATCCTCCGATGCTTTTATTTTGCGGAATATTCCCATAAATCTCATAATTATGCTCATTCGCGTGGAAACAACCGCCGCGACTGAATCGCATTATACGTTTCCGCAGAAGAAACTCGATGTTTTGGAATAATCAATTCCTTCGCGAATTCTTTAATTCCTTTTAAGTGCACAAATTCATGCAAAGAGGAAATATGTATTCATATTTCAACGAAGATTTTCTTTACTTTTAATTTGTATCCGCAAGAGTCATTCCGGTGAATTTAAAATCTTTTTTACCATTTTCACACTGAATAAATAAGATTTTATTCTGAAACTGGATTTCTATCAATTTCCGTGACAATAATCGTATGAATTAATTTGATTGGAGGATTTTTGATTCTGTTGAAAAATTTGAGAGTATGAATGTTTATTACCGTCTCATTTAAAGCAACACAAATGCTATTGGTATTGGCTATATTATATTGCTATTGACCTCTAAATTTTGAACCGTGGTCAAGTGATGAGGACGATGCCTGAGCCGTCACTCCACTCTCCTGTCTTGTACACCACTCCAACGTGAAGACTTTGAGCCGCGACTGATTTAATATGAAAATCAGTCCCTTTACACGTAGGGTCCCTTTACATCAGGACTCGAATCCGTTTCTCGACAACGCTGCCACGCGTCCTGGACCATGACCATTAGGCTACCCCGGCCTCACTGGGAAATTTGAACAAATAGTTATATTAGGTTGTAAATATGAAATGTATGATTTCCAGCAATGCATTTTTGAAGAGTTTTTTGATATGTTCATATATTATAGATCATTTTAAAGCTAAAACCTTGCTCTATCTCCGAGGGCGTAACGAACAACGTTAAAGTCCCCTGCAAAGTTACGTTTTGGTCCCCACGCCGATCTTACAATGGCGCGTACTTGCGTCAGTCAGGCTTTGGGTCCCCAATAATCCTGAGGCCCCCAATGCGGGGATTGTGGGGATGTACGTTAAGCCACTGTCTATATCATTTATATGTTTTAATTAAACGTATTGTATTTTTTTCTATAATTTTATATGTTGGATCATAGGATGAATTCTCGATATCTTAGAGTATTATTTTTCTAGGAATAGAAGATGTGTGATCGCAAGCTGCAGCAGCCCCCGAAGCATCAGTGCAACATTTGGAGACGCTCAGTAAACGAACGCGCCCTTCGACGTTGGTACGCAAAGTTCGAATCTGGTGACGAGAGTCTCACAAATGAGGACAGGGGCAGGCTGGAGACAGTCGTGGATAACAAAGACCTACCAAGTGATCATTTAACAAAAAATCCCGGCAATACTGTTAGAGACTACGCAGAAGAACTTGGTATAAATCCCTAGAACCATTTTCCGTCACCTAAAAATGACTGGAAAGTTAAAAAATGGATAAATGGGCTCCTGAGGAATTGAATGAGAATAAATAGATAAACGTTTTGAAACACCTTCTGCACTTCTTCGCAATCAAAACGATCCGTTTCTCTCTCGAATTGTGACGTGTAATAAAAAGTGGATTCTGTACGATGATCGGCGAAGTTCAGCGCTAAGGTTGAATAAAAGTGTAGACACAAACTTCCTGAAACCACCAAAAGAAGGATATGGTGACTGTTTGGTGGTCCTCAGCCGGTTTGATACTCCGCAGCTTTCTAAAACCAGGCAAAATATTTATAGCAGATAGCACCAGAAACTTGCACATCGACAGACGGCTTTGTAAATAGCAAAGATCCAGTTCTTCTCCACGACAATGCTAGATAGTATCTTTCATTGATTACTAGTCAAAAGTTTTACGCGTTGGGCTACAAAACTCTAGACCACCCACTATTATCACCTGACCTCTCACCTACGGATTATGAGTTCTAAAAATATCTGATTAACTTCCCACATGACAAATGCTTCAAAAATCCAAGAGATGTTGAAATGGCTTTCAATCAGTTTATTGCCTCCAGAACTGCTGAATTTTATGATACCGGCATCATAAAAAAACTTGTTTCCCGTTGGCAACATCATGTTGAGCTGATGGTTCTTATTTTGATTTTTAATAAAGTGTGTTCTATAAAAAGATATATATATTTAAAGTAGACCGTAAAAATCAGACATTTCATGTTACAACCTAATAAAAATTGCATGTGTATTGAACTGTGAAGTGTTACAGTAAGAATTTGAATCTTTCAAAAACTTACATTCATAAATATATATGTAAGAAAAAAAAATACCTAAAAATTACGTTTATATCTGAGATCAATTTCATACGCAATAAGATGAGCCATCAAAATGGTAACCTCTTTTAAAATAAGTTGCTTTTAAATTGAGTATCGAAGAGAGCTCTGGAAATTTTTAGAAGCTCATATATGAGAAAAGTGACTCACATTCGCATACTAATTTTAAAATTTCTAGAATTATTAAAGAGATACATCTAAAATTTGTCACAAATGTTTCTTTTGTTTAGAAGAGATCCTCTTAGGTCGGATTTGACAAAATCCACCCCAGGGTGGGGCTATGGGGGCGTTATACAAAATAAATCCCCCTTTTTGAACTATTAGACATACAGACAGGAAATTTGGTAAACATGTTTCTTTTGTTGAGTAGATATCCGCTAGGAACGTGTTTTTTGGAAATCGACCACCAAAGGGATTAAAGGGGTGGGAGAGCTAAGAGATTTCTTAATTTTCAACCATTAGACCTACAAGCTTGAAATTTGGCAAACATGATTCTTTTGTCGTAGAAATACGCTAGAAGTGTGTTTTTAGAAATCAACTGTTAGAGTTGGGATCGGAGAGCCTAAAGATAATTATACTTCCTTTTTAGAAATACCTCTCTTTTTAGATCAAAAGGAGAGGACTATAATATTGTTTTTCACTACAATCGAAAGCTTAATGCCAAGGTTTATAGATAAATAACTTAATTATAGTTTTAAGAAACACTTTTTTTAGTTAATCGAGCTAAGTTGTTACTTAATCTTTTAGTCGCCAAATCTCGGAATGGGATCTGAAATTAGTCGCCAGGTGCGATTTTAAATGTGGAAAAGGGGAAATCGTTAATCCGGATGATCCTGATCAGGACAATGGAACAAAATTGTTGCATTGTCATCGCTCCTGGACAAGTGAGCAAAATTTCGAATTGATTTGACCCTTTAAAGTGGGTAAAATTAAGTTCAAAGATTCCGTTACATACAAGTGAAACTTAAAAAGGGTGTTAAAAAAGCAATATATAGTCACGCAACATCGAATACCCAGAAAAGTGGAAGAGTAATTGCTGGTATGTAATAACTGAATTAATAAAGAAATCTTTTTAAAAATTGTAATACATTTTTTGATATATGCAGTCTTTCCACTGAAGGTCTGAGTGAATAATTTATAAACGATAAGAGCTATAGTCATAAAAGTGGGGGTTAAGTGTCATAAAGTGTCCATGAGTTATACAAAGAATCCTCTTATAGTGCCATCTGGGGAATAAATTTGGAATTAACCATCTTATCTCAAAAACAGTACGAGATACATAAAAAAAGTCAATTATAATGTTGCTCAGCATCATCGGTTTATTTCAGAAGAATATCTTCCGCACAAAAAAAATGGTACAAATAAGAAGCATAAGAGACACGTGTTTGATCGCGTTGAAAAAAACTTCACTTTCCGAAAATGAGGCTCATCTATATGTCATGCTTAAAATGGTGTTCTTCAGGACCAATACAGATCTGGACACAGATTTGCATTTCCTATTACACTTCTTCCACATGGAAAAATACGAAGATACGCTGGCACAAGCAACCATAATACGGTTTCGAAGTTCCTGTAATATTAATAGAGGGGTTACATAAACACTTTGTTTGACGTATTCCCACAGAAAAAAAGTCCAACGAGTACAGGTCATGTGATGGTGTAAACCATTCAACGCAACTACCATACCCAATGACTTGTTGCTAAAGTATATCTCGAAAATACTGTGTGACATGTGATATCTTGTGCAGCAGGGTACCGTCGAATTGGAACCATACATTCTGGTGATCACTCAGCAGCAACTCCTCTATAAAAGCAGTTATTACAACATTTGGTAATAACAAGTATCGGTATCCCGTTTACGAGCTCTCGTAAAGTACCGGGGCAGTCAATCCGTTTTTGAAAATTCCTCACCAAACATTTATCGCATCAGCAAACTTGATGTCGACCTTCGACATAACAACTAGAATTATTCAGCGACCAGAAATGGATGTTCTGCTTACTGTGCATAGAATTACATACAAAGCATGCCTCATCCGTCCATGTGATGTCGGGGATCAGGAAATCTCTTATTTCTGTCATTACGTTAATTCGTAACCGTAACATCCATGACAAGATACGTTAGTACAGCCTGTACTGTCTCATGATGTTTTGAACCTTGTTTTCTCTGAAATTCCATGTAAAGTACCGATTATAAATTCTTAAATTTTCTAATTCAAATTACAGTAAAATACGTTTAACACGAAAAAGCTTCAGACGAAATATTGGTTTACACGAAATAATACAATTGTCCCGACAAAGTACTATGTATTTTCATGCATTTTTTCTCTTAACACGAAACGAAAATCGCTTAATAACGAATATTTTTTTTACGGAAAGGAACAAATTGTGGAAAACACCAAGCACTTAATGAAATGTTTGAGAAAGTTTCTGTATTATTGGACTATCGTACTGCATCATCGGAATTCGTTGAAGTAGATAATGATAATGTGTGTAAGTTCCAATTATAATTGATGCAGATTCTGGCTACGAAAATGAAATGAATAATGCAGCTCCTTTTTCCAAGTCAACCGAAGTGAGGAACATCATGAAAAATATGCGCTGTTATTTAAATGTACATTGCAACTGTCGAATGGGTAGACGACATCGACCAATTTGTTGACATTTGAAGGTAAAAAACAATGCGAAGAAAAATATCAGATTATTTACCAAAAACTCTAAATGTATTGTTTTTCAAAAACTAGAAAATGTATTAAGTTTCATTAAATTTTTGTGAATGTTTTTGTTTAATTTATTTTTTAAATACAGGTATATCTACATATCTAGGTAAATAAAATGCACTCCAATAAATTTAGTTTTGGTGATTATATGTTTTTTTTCGCAATATTCTTTCCACGAAAAAATATTTCAGTTTCCTTTTAAACAAATTTCACTGTATATCAAATTCATAATTCCTTTTTATACATTTTAGTACTTACAAATTATATTTTATAAATAGCATACAATGCGATTAAAAAACTGCAAAACATAAGATGTCCTAGAATTTTGCTTGTAGTGGGTGGCGGGTAACATACTTCCCACAATAGAAAACGATCTTAAAAATGAAAGTAATGTTTTAGGTAATAAGCTCTAAATGAATTTTTATTTTCATATAAATTAATCTCAATCTCCAAAATATTTTAATATAGGATTACTGGAAAAATGGCCGAAAAAGTGTTAACTCTCCGTTAGGCACGCGGTACCTCTCAGATGAATAGTAAAATATTTTCGGTGTTGCGTTCACACGGTGAGTTGTCACCTTCTTCTATCTGCCTTTCGTCACTTGTGGCCTAGGATTCAGTGTCAAGGACGAGGGTGATTTCTTTATATTTCGGGTGGCAGAGGCCAATGAATCAGAAATGCAGTGCGCCCAACAACGTCAGTTTTAATGACTTTGTACTATTTCATCCATTTTGATTTTTTCCCTTGTAAAATAGAGTAGTTTTCAGTTTATAGCAAAAATTATTCGAAACAAGTATTTTGTAACTTCTGTATGATAGTCTTTTTCTTTTTGCTGGGAGGTGAGATGCATCTGAGAGATGCCGCGCGCCTAGTCAGGGACTATATTTTATTCAATACACAATGTAGTTGGAATAAACTACCCAAATATCTATGTGGGAATTAAAATCACTCAGATCCTCGTGCACATATCTAGGAAAAATTGGTCACGAACTTTCGATAGAGCACCTGTGAAGACGATCTGATTGAAACATTCACATGATTCGTTCATTTTGACACAGGATTGAAGAAATATCTGATATACAACACCCCATTCAAAACGAAACACCAAAAGAAACATCACCAGGTACTTATTAAAGAACGCATTGCTCCCTCTAGTCCGGACATCAAGAAAAGACTATTAAATCCCCCCCCCCCGTATTATAAGAAAAAATCCATGTGCCTTGAACATTGTAAGGTGATTTGTGAAGACTGCAACAATGCATCTTAAAATCTAAGCAATGGTGATACATTGATAACTAACCATTTTCTTTTTCATGTTTTTTCACTCAAATATTTCAATTTTTGATTATATTTTAACAATTATTTTATGTCAAATATATATTAATGTCAAATCTCACCAATAAATGATTAAATCACCTTCAAATGTAAGTATGAGGTGATGCATCTAAGAGATGCTACGCGCCTATGGATGGAACTTTTTGAAGTCCGCCTAGCGGAAGGTTAAATAAGATCATAATCTTATTTATTTCCGATAGTACGTTGTTAAAATCAGACGGACACATTTAGTACATCTATATTGTGATGTATAAAGAATATTGAGTACAAATTCAGTTATATCAACGCAAATTTAATTATGAGTAAATGCGTTAAAGAGATAATTTGAAAAGCAAATAATATTAATATTTGTAATAGAGTTAAATAGTAGTTAAATATTTGAATAAAAAGAGTGCGAGAAATAAATACATATGTAAATGTTGATTTACCGTAAAGAGAAATGTTTAAAAAAAAATTTAAAATATCTTCTGAAAGTTCGAATACATCCTTTTGAAATAGGTAATTACGAAAGATTTGGGAAAAATTACTTCATTTAACTAAATTAATTACTTAATGAAATGAATAACTAATACTGGAATAGTAAAATTAACACATATAACATATATATATTAGTCTTTCTAAGAATATTAGATTAGTTTTTTTGGCGTTTTAATGATTTTAATACGTACAACTTAGAAATGGTACACCATAGTTCAGCAGAAAACCTTTTTCTCGATTATGTAAAGGTTAAAATGGCGTCTAATTAAAATGTCCCTCGTTTTATTTTTGCAGAGATCCGTGTGAAATATGTTTCGAATTCTTAACGTCAGTAAACATGTCTTTCTTTTTTCATTACTGCGAGATAATTTTTTTGCTTGAAATAAATCTGAAATGTCTTGCTGCCATTTAATAACTTTAAGTACAAATATTGTATAACATGCAATAAGTACTCAAAAATGTGATTTTTTTTTAAATGTGAGACACAAGAGCTAATTAAAAGTTCCATTTTCAGCATTGATGAATGTAATTAAACTCGTTTTATGTTTTTTTAATTAATTTTTTTTTTATTTAAGGCAAAAAAAATAGGAAAATCTGATTGAAAATTTCTTTTTTGCTATCTGCTTGGGCACCCACTTTTTATTTTATTTTTGACGAATGCATTTTCAAAATAAGCAAAGTAAAGCACAGAATAAAAATAGAAAGATTAATTTTCTCATTTTAATTAATGTCCTGTATTTCATATTAATATTTTTATTTGTAATGAGATGCGGATTGGTGTTTTACCATTGCAGACCGAATACATTCTCTGGGAACTGGTGTTTCTTTTTAGAGTGGCATCCTATAGGCGGATACCAATCGCCGCAGGTAATTTTGACACTCAGTTTCCTCTACAGATAGAGGCACGTTGTAACGGATCTATCCGCGACTATACTAATACCTTGGGAATTCTTCTGGGGATAAATATTTTATCTCAACCAACTTTCCCCGAGTAAGAAAGCGTGATTATGCAAATGAAGTATATTATATAAATTCTGTTTTCGCGAGTTTGAGTGTGATCAAGTTGGAGTTAGCAAAGAGTTTGCGAGTTAGTTTGTTAGTGAAGATTCAAGGATCATGGAATTATTAGGAGATTTTGGAGTTGTCAAGGAAAAAGGATTACGGAGAGTGGATCCAACGACATTGATCAATCCCGACTAAGAACTCCTGCAAGATTCAAGTGTAGGAACCGCTTCATAGAAATACAGGTATCGTGAGCCTTGATTAATTAGAAGTTAGCTTACTAGTGTGCGACGTAGTTTATATTGAGCGTATTTAAGATATTGTAGATTCAGTTGAGGGTCCGTAGTAGTATCCCCGTGTTATTGAATCTCACCTCCGCGCTCTACTATTTGATCACCTATTTTAATTAGATTGATATTGTGTCTGCTTGATATTTTGGTAACAATCAATTAATTAGATTGAAATAATCGTCTGTTGATTATTCAGTTTCTCCCACACACCTAGCCGGGTCTGCGGGTAGACAAGGGGTTTCAGATGTAAACAGGAACCGTCCGCTATTACAACCTGAGCTCTGACGATACAAACCATTTCATATTAACCCTTTATCTACCACATTATGATATACTGCAGTTTTTTTCATGCAATATTTTTTTTGAATCACTACATTGAAAATTATTAAGGGCTACACATAAACAAACTACTCAACTTTGGGAAATTTAATTCATTAGAGCTAATTAATTAATTAAAGATATTCAACTGTAAAATTAATTATATACACTGTTCACTTAAAATAAATAGTCATATCGTTTTCTAAGTTCTTCATTAACATACAAAAAAAAATAAGACACTTACCTTTAGACATTAACTACTTTTTCGGAACAAAAATGACAATCCTCGCAATCCGATCAAAATGTCAGCTGAAAACGTAATTTCTGCTTTAAAACTATTCGCCTTCTCCGCTAAAATATCATATATCTTGGAAGAGTGGATTTAAAAGAATATTCCTGCTAAGTATCGTCAGAGTATTCGTAAAAATGGTTATTCTATGTAATTTTAAAGTGAGTAGTACTTATAAGTACCGTCGGTATATATATAGATAAAGGGTTAATATTATTATAGTAAAAAAGTAATGATTCGTAAATGTATACTGCAATAAAATGTTTTTAATAAAAATTGAGGAAAGAAAAGCGATACTTGCTTAAATTTTTTGCAAAACATAATTAAGAAACGTAATTTTGAAACACAAGAAATAATTTCATCTGAATGTTGATTGCGAAAATACATATATCAAAGCAATATACATACATGTAAATAAATACATGATAAATGCATGGAATTTTTTAAAACTAAAATATTCATAGAATAAAAGCATACAGCTATACTAATAATTTAGTTTTCTGTTAAATACTTTACTTATTTTAATTTTGATCCAAAACTTTACAACAAAAGAAAATTATCTGTAAAGCAAAAGAAATTTTTTTGATAGATGGGGCATGCTATTTCATAAACAGTATATTTCCTTTCAAATAAATCCGCTTGCTCCAATACAGTTAGATAATTGAATTCAAAGAAGCAAACTTTAGGTGGAAAAAATTAATCGCGTAATGGACTAAATTGATGACGATCACATGATAATATAAACACGTGTTCTACATTGAATTCAAAACGGACAATAAACTAGCTCGTAATTTTTATTCTATTTGTAAAACTTAGGTAAAATTTCAAATTGCATAGTTGGGTAAAGATGCTCAAGAGTTATAAAAAGAAATTTCTGCAAAAAGATTTTAAAATTAAAGAAAGAAAAGTCTTGTTTTATACACACGTACTTTTAAATAAAGTTACAAATATTAATTTTTTAAAAAAAAAGTTCCTGTAAAAAGCGTAATTTGGCAACAACGAAGTGCATGAACTGATTTGCTGAAAATAGATAATTGCATTTATCGTGACTATGACGTCACATGTGTTTTTGAACTTGATTGGCTAAAAACACGTGGTTTAAAATTATCATGTGATTATGATGTTACATGAATTTAGTCCATTGATTGACCTATAACCAATTCAAACATAAAATAATCGAATATATTTAGGAATTTTAAAAATAAAGGTGACAAGAGCTGTGACGGGAGTACCAATTACCCAAATGATTAAAATTCGCTTTGATGATAACGAAGACTATCACAGCATTCAAATGGGGCCAGTAGATAGCGCTGGTTCTCCAGTAATATGATTAAATTTCAGTTGGAAGATGGATACATTGAAGGAAACATGGTCCGTGATAGAAATAATAAGCGTGCAACGGCTTTTGTATGAAAAGAAAAATTCGCAAACTGAAATGCATCAACAATTGATAGAAGTGTACGATACAAATGTTATGTTCCGATGATAAGTTTAGTTTTGCCCCTACCCTCCTCTTTTTATAAGGAACTTTCACAGTGTTTGTCATTCAATAGCCATGAGCCACAAACCCAGTATGATAGTTCAACGTTGTCAAGTCATCTAGCGGAACATTTTAAACCAGATACGGGATTGAGGGTTCCTAGAAACCCATATACCCGGAAAACATTTCATACGTTTCGTTTGTCATTTAGCTTCCCTTCCTATCCACTCAGCAGAAGCGCTTAGCCCACTTTCCCTCAACTTCAGTGAGGGAACGAGAGAAGAGCAAGTGAACTCAATTGGGAAAAAAAACTTGTTCCTATGTAGGAGATTGAAGAAAAGAAGAAACGAAACATGTGTGTGGAACCTATTTTTTGATTCAGTAGATAGATAGTGCATATATAAGCCATTAGCGTGGCTAGTCCTGAGTGGGCTCGGTATCAAAATTTGTTGGGGAGCCCTTAACATTTTACGATTTCTTGCTTGTGCATTTTGTTGTCCCTGAAGCATGGGGGCTCCGTATTAGCCATATCATTCATACGGCTGATACGGAGGTAGCTCTACGACCCTGGTTAACTTTAACCCCAAAAATGAGCTGATAGATTTAAAATCCGAAATTTTAATGAAGTTAATCGGCGAGAAAGTTACCAATGTTTTGGTTTATATCACTGATGACAACTAAGATTACGAGAGAATAAAAGCGTTAATAGTGAAAAAGTATGAACCCTCGCTTTTTGTTTGCTTATAGAATTTAAAGAAAAGTAAACAGCTCTCAGGGCATAAGTTTTCCTAGCCTTACATAGCATACAGAGTTATACAAGTTGTATAAACGGTACTACATACTATCGTAATGGTATTAGAGAAATAATATTAACGGAAGCACATATGGTTGCCAATTCAGCACGTACGACGCATGGGAAATCAAGATTGCCAACTTGGCAAGTTATCTTGAACATTGGCATTGTTGCGATAGTACGTAAGTACCATAGGAACCATATATACACTATCTGGCCAAAAGTATCCGGACAACCAGTGGTATGGACTTAGAGCGTCCGGAGGCACATATTAATATGATGTTGGTCCCCCTTTTGCATGGATGACAGCCTGCACACGTTTGGGAAGATTTTCCACCAATTTTTGATAGGTGACCATAGGAATTGCCTTCCAGGCGTCCATCACAGCTGAAGTGAGTGCTTGCAGTGAGGATGTCGATTTGGCTGGATACGAAATCTGCCCTCTAATTCGTCCCAAAGATGTTCTATGGGATTTAGATCGGGGCTCTGAGAAGGCCAGTCCAATTTTTGAACACCCATTTTGTCAAACCACGTCTGTACAAGTCTCGATGTGTGAATGGAGCAGTTATCCTACTGGAAGAGAAATGGGCCTTCTCCGAAATATTGCCATAGAGTTGGGAGTGTAGCATTGTCCAGAATGTCCACATACATCTCAGAGTTCATGTTTCCAATAACGGACCCAGGTCAAACCACGAGAAACACACCCACACAATTATGCTTCCACCACCAAACTTAACAGTCGGCACAATGCAGTCACTAAAGAAACGTTCGTCGGGCATCCGCCAAACCCAGACGCGTCCATCCGACTGCCAGACTGTAAAGCGAGATTAATCACTCCAAAGAACAGTTTTCCACATGTCCACAGTCCAATGATGGTGAGCTCTACACTATTGCAATCGATGCTTCGCATTCTGTGGAGTGATGTTTGGCTTGTGAGCGGCTGCATGACCATGGAATCCCAAGTTCTTTAACTCTCGACGGACAGTCCTGCTGCTAACACTAATTCCTGATGAACTTTGGAACTCCTGAGAAATTTCCACCAACGAGGACTTGCGATTTTGTTTCACTACCCTTTTCAGAGTTCTGCGGCTGCGTTCACCAAGTATTTTCGGCCTTTCACTGCCTCGACGTTTCCACTTCACAATTACATCACTCACAGTAGATTTAGGCTTCTGTAGAATGTCCGCAATCTCACGAACTGATTTCCCACAAAGGTGGCATCCCACTATACTGCCACGATCAAACTCATTAAGCTCCTTTGACTTACCCATTGCCTCACAAACGCTTAAATACAATCTGACAAACCACTACCAACACTTTTATAGCTTTCAATTACGTATCAAATCGCGTCACTCGCCAGGGCTACTTTTTAAAGGGATGTCCGGATACTTTTGGCCAGATAGTGTAGTAAAAAAATCTATATAGTGTGTGTGTGTTAATTAACATATAAGTTTTATTCAATAATTAGATTAATTGACATTTGAATCGTATATACTCATATATAAATATATAAAAATGTATAATTATATATACATTGCGCCCCTTGCAGGAAATGGATAAAAATGGCGGTTGTTGCAATAATACGTAAGTACTAAATGAACAAATCCCCAGATGAATGATACGAAAAAGTGAACCCCGAAAATTTAAAAGAAAACACAGTACATGTCAACAACTGGATATTTTTTCAGAATAAAAAAGAAGTTTTCACTTCTATAGTGTGGTCGCAAGCACACATACAAATTTTATTTTTAAATTTGAGTATTCCTTTTATAAAAAAAATGTTTCCATTTTAATAAAAATTCACTCTGAACTTTGTATATCTTTCCTTTTGTAGTCGTTGAAATGTTTCAGTTAACGCATGTGTGCGTATGACTAAGAGAAAGAATACATATTTAGGCAATACGTTGATAAATTTCGTTCTTAGTTTTGAAATTAAGCATAAAATGATTACACACCACAGTACAAATGTTACAAAAACATAAGAGAATGTCAACGTTATCATAGTAAATCAGTGAAACAAAAAAAAATTGTGTTGGAATAGAAATATTTAATAACGAAAAAAGTAAAAGCTATGAATAAATAAGGCACACACTATACAAATAAAACATCATGTCATGGATTTAATACGGAAAAATGAAGAAATTTAAAACTAACATAGAAAAAATAAAGTTTTATTTTTGTAATAACAGAAAGAGAAAGAAAAAAATTCAAAGGAAAATATTTGACTGCACTATTCCTATTTTAAAACTAAACAGCATTTTATTTTTATTCAAAGAATTTACTTGATTAAATCTTAAGCCACAACCCTTTAAAAACAAAGAAAAAAAACAAAAATTGCGTATAAATATTAAAAACATATTTACGTCGCCTTATAAACCTACGCAATTACTTTTATTTTATCTTCGGACACACAAAAATTTATCAAATAAATGATAAACGTTTATTGCATCTTCCAAGAGCAAAATGTTTTCCTTTTATATGGCATATCTTATAAATTTGGATTTATTTCTCTCCTTTCCAGGAACGAAGCGCAATTTGGACGAAATCTGAAACAATTTCTTACGTTTGATTTCATTTAAGAAAAGTGTTTCAATGCTTCTTATTTTTAGCAATCGTACGAGGCACCGTGAAGTGAAGCAAAAAAAAAAAAAAAAAAAAAAAGAAAGTAGTAGTACATCGCCGTGTCATGTTTTTCTTTTCAGATGGGCTTTAACAACAAATGCTTTTCATTCCTTTGTACGTGCCCAGGGTACAAGTCCGATAGAGCAGTTGGACGAAGAGTGTTTTTTAAAAGTAAATGAACGACATTGCTCGCGAGGCCGAGAGAGAAATATGGCTGATTCAGCTTCTGTTCTGTAAAATAATGAAAAAAAGGAGAGGGAATAAATGGCACAGTTCTAGAAAAAGTGATTAAATCATTTCTTTACTTCGATGGAACACTTGAAGGTTTTTCCCCCTATCGGAATCCGAAACGAAAAGGAAAGTACAGGTAACAATTTCTTCAATATGTTGGACGTACTCAAGCAGAAGATATAAAATTGTATTGTATGAGATAAATTCTTTGTTCAATAAAGCTGGAAAATTATTTTAAAGATGTGTTCAAAAGGATTTTGTTTTCAGTATGGTGGTAAAAATGCTATTTTTTCCGAAAAATAATTGAATGTTTTTACGGAAATTTATTTTTTACAAGGTTTTATTTAGTTACGTTCTTAAACAAGTATTTTAATAACTAACGATACTTCAATTAATAGTGCTATACTATCGTGTTATGGACATCTTGATTCCATCGCTTTCATGGCACGTTTTTTTTTGACATTCGAAATAATATCCTCTTTTTAAAAAGGTGAAAAGAAAAACATTTTAAAAAGGAGAAAAAAGCTAAAAAAGAAGAAGAAAAAGTGAAAATGAAAAAAAATGTCAAAAAGGACACACAAAAAAAGAGAGAGAGAAGGGATAAAGAGAGAAGAAAAAAATTAAAAGGAGAAAAGAGATTTTTTTAAACTAAAAAATAAAAAGTAGAATTATAATCCAGAATAAAATAAAAAGAGAAGAATGGAGGAAATTCACGTCAGACAGACGCCAAACGGGGAATCACGTGACAACCGTGGCAACATTTGCACGTGTTTTTTATTCCCGTGTTAAACCTATACCATAAGTTGCTGACATTCTTGTGAACTAATTTTATCTAATTAAAATATATGATATCATTGTATTTTATGCATTATTCTAGTGTATATATTTGTAAGGAAAAACTCTCAACAACTCTTTGAAATTTTTTTGTTTTATTCTAATTTATTTATCTAATTAGGTATTCGTCTGCTTCAAATAGTGTTCGCTGGTATAGTTATTTAGGTTGGATCCTAGCACCTGGTACACAGCGAATAGTTGTTTTAATTCTTAATTAATTTAGTAGTTATTAATTATATATTTTTGCGCAAGAATGGCTTACAGTATATAGGATCAATACAAATTTTTTAAAAAACTTCAAACTGTTTGACTATCGAATAACAATTGTATCATTTCCTTAAAAAGAACTCCCTATTATGATGAAATATAGTGTCAGTTAAGTGTATATAATATAAAAAAATGTCTGTTTATAATTTTAATTCATAATTCAAAGTCAAGAGAAAAAATTTATTCTGAAGTATAACAATTTGATGACAATTTGTGAAAGGAATGTTTACAAAAATTAAATAAATTTTCTTTGATTTTTACATTTCACAAATTATTGATTTCTAAATTATTAATAATTATTCTTTACTGTTAAAAATTGATGTCATTTCTTTCTTTAAATTAAAATAAAATATTCTTAAGGGGAATGATGCCATCGCAAAAGGCAACAATTTTTAGAAATGATCAAATTTAATTTGATGATTTGTTGTTATCTTATTTTTTTCAAGTACATGTTAAACTTGGAAAAACGTTTGTTTCTTGAAGCCTGTGTATATAGAATATTAGGTAATATGAAAGTTTTAAATAAATGTAGATAATTATCTTTTGGTAAAAGTGTATTTTTTTCCATCGCCCTTTTTTCCCCCATTTTGTACATAAAATATTAGAGTTGATATGGTATTTAGCTTGTGATGAAAATGAATTTTTTTAACACTATATTTACATCAAGTTTGCCTACCTACACTTAAAATTCGAATCAATATTTTATTTTACTGTGGAACAGTTACTGGATGAAAATGAATTTTATTTTTACAATGTATTGCATATAAATACTTTATATATATTTATGTGTTTTACAATATTATGGAGCATTTAAAAATATTTGAAATGTTTCTAATAAAATAGCATTCTCCATCTTTGACTGTCTGCTTTACTTGGTAATTATTCTTTAAAAATGTTTGGAATTTTTTTTAGAAATGATTGTCAAAAGTAATAAAAGAAAATACTATTTCATTTTTAGTTAAATAAATGATTCATATTAATATATAATTTTCAGGATATATTCATTGTAATGTGATTATTCATTATTATGAGTTATTTAATTACATATAAAGTACATATCAGGTCTAATAATTAACTAAATGATTATAATGAGTTATTTCTACATGCATTAACTGTTTTATATAATACTTTTCTCTAAGTTGCAGTCACTATAGAAAGTGCTCTTTAAGCATATTAAAGCTAATAAAGATTTATCTTCAGTCATGCATGTGTACAGAATGCTTAAATGCCCTTGTTATTAAGCATCGAAAAAGAAATTGCAAATAAGTAACTCATGCAACAAATTTATTCAGGACTTATAAGCAGGATAATGTCAATATACATGAATCTTTTTGACTTTTATATTTATGTAAAAATAAATATAATGATATAAAATAAATCTAATCTATAATGATAAATCTTCTACATATTGTGCAAACACCAATATAAATGCATATTTATTATAAATAGTAAAAAAAATTGCACATCTCTCTCTCTGTGATAGGTTTATACCACACAGTCAAACTGTGAAAAACAGATAAGTTAATCAATATCACACAAATATGTTACAATTTTTATTTTTTTGTAAAAGAACTATGGATTAAAAAATGACTATTTTATTTTGATCATGTAGTTGTGAGCAAGACTTTTATTTTCAATATATAGACGCAAATTTATTCTATTATACACAGTTTAGTTTTAAAACTTTAATGCCTTAAGTTTTTACCATATTTGTAATTCAATTCTTGCTAAATTATATCTTTTGTTTGAAATAGTGCAGCGAATAAAGACTTTCAAAATGCTGCACAATTTTTTTACGTGTAATTTTACAAATGGTAAATGATCATTCTGATTTCTAATATTTGAAAGTGGTACCTGATTCACATCATTTAGTGTAAACATTAAGGAAGCTGTAGTAAATTAAGATATTTTTCCATTTTTGTAGTGAATACTTCTCAAAAATGTTTTTTTTTCTTTTTCCCAGTAATATTGTAAAATTATAAAGTAAAATAAGTTAAAAAAATACTTGTTTTTGATATGACATGTATGGTTACATATCAGATTCTTGTGTTCTAATTTTAGATAATTAAATACTTAAGTACCTCTGTTACTACTCTGAAGATGCGTAAAATAAGTAAAACTTAAGTTAATTAAACATTATATGTTCTCAATATAACTTCATTTAAAATACACAAAAATTTGCTTAAGTAAACTAACATATTTTACTTTCTTATGTATATTCTCTATATCAGGGGTGGGCAGACTTTTCCAGGGTGCGGGCTACTTCTAATTTTTTCAAGGAGTTGTGGTCCACCCAGTGTCAGTGGGGCACACAAGGTTGGGGAGGGGTCCACGGATCCGGACCTACCCTCATAACCCTTCATTTTTTCCGATTCATTACAGTCCCATGCATATAGTATGTAAAATGTAATTAGTATATGATATTAGTATTTTTTTATTTATTAATGTTATTTATTCAGCAATTTATTTATTTATTTTTTGCTGTTTTTTTTTTTTGTTTTTTGTTCCTGACAATTGATAAAATCAAAAAAAAAAAATATGTTTGGTGACGTATTGGGGTATGATACGAGAATGGTAGATCTTCAACCCTCGACTCCCTTCCTTTAAAAATTCTTGTGTACACTACTGCCCAATGTCGTAGGTGTGGTGAGGTTTGAGGAAAAGGTTATTATATAACTTAATAATAAGTACGGAATATGTACTTACCTACAGTATTAAAATAAAAAAACAACACTTTTAAAGCCACGTTTAAAGCAAAACGCAAGATACAAACATAATAATAATAGCCCCAAATATAATTATATCAAATGATACATTTATCATGAAACAATTCAAAATACACTAAAAAAGTAAAACATTTTGATCTAAAATTAGTTTTTGTTGTCATAGTCAGTAGAAGGCTTAGTCTGCGTACTGTCAGCCAATCTTGATTTTTCCGAATATAATTATTAACTGGTAAAATTTTTAGGCGGTCACCCCAAAATGTCTTGGCGGTCCACCGGTCGATCGCGATCGACGTAATGCCCACCCCGGCTCTATATGATTTTATTTAAAATAAACAAAAATTTGCTTTGAAGTATTTACATGCTTGTGAAAGTCTACATCTCTCCGAAATCCTTTTTGAATAGGTTTCTTTCGTGAAGGCAAAAATAGTGAAAATAAAGCTTGATTTAAGCTGGCGTCGGTATTGAAAATATTCTTCAAAGTAATTGTATACATAATAAACAGTGAGGAGATGGTTTATAATCCTCACGTTTCAACATGCTCTCAAAACACTCACATTTTACACTGGTATATGAAAAAATGTGATTTTTTTCCTCAACCATATTTTCATTTATTTATTGAGCAACCATTTTAGCAAAATGAGACATTTTTAAAAGTACAATGTGAAACTGCGGTAGCAAAATAGTCCTAGCGATAGTAGAAAACAAACCGCAGCGTAATCACGTGACACAGTTTTCACGTGATCGTGACGTCACATGAATTTAGTCCAATACAAATAAATTCAAAAATCATGTTGAATAAATTGACAAGTAAACCAGGAAGCCAATTCACTTTCTATTTCATTTCTTGTTTACAAAGTACTATTTTCATGAATCACGTATTTGTTTGATTTAAGTTATAAAAATGGCTAAACAAAAACGTTTCTAATGCGTATTAAATTTCGTTTTGAACAGGAAAAACATAATTTCTTCAATTATGTCGTCATTTGATATTAAATTTCGAGAAGACAGATCCCAGACTTCTTAGACAAAAAAATTCCTATTTTAAAAAGGTTAGAAAAAACTTTAGCATCCAGCTTTTGGTTTTGGACTTAATCTTTTTTTTTATTGTATAGGAAATTTTATGGATTTGTGCAACACAAATATAATTTAAATTATATTCAAATATAAATATCAGATAAAAAATATTTCAGATCTTTAATAATATAATGTATAACCTTTACAGGACTATAAGATTTCAAAGAATAAATATAAGTATGTAGTATTAATTACATATTTTTTAACACATATAATAGTAATATAAATTTTAGTTTGTTTAGACGTAAAGTAATTAAAAATCATGATAAATGCATGGCACTGTGCAAATTAAATTTTTAGTTTTATGTTTGATCAGGTATTTGTTTTCATGTTTTCAAATATTCCTTGTTATTGTACAGAATTATATATAACGAATAATATAAAATATGTGAGAAAACACAGTAATATATTATGACACGACACAATAAACTGAAATTTGTAATAAGAATAAAAATACAGCTGGCGTATGTTTTATCATTAGCGTCAATATTAACTTGACATTTCTTTTTTTGTTCGAAACGTTTCCATTTACGTAATTTAGTTCGGTATACGTTCTATTTCGACATTTTGTATAAGTTATGTTGATAAAGTTATAATATAAAGTTATAGTCAAAAGTTTTAAAATGGGGGGGGGGGAATGTGCCCCTTATTCGTGAGAGGAATAAGGAGAGAGATGGAGGGGGGGGGTGATATTGCGAAATTTTAATATCTTTGCAATTTTTTTTATCTGATATATATTTTTTGAGACTCCAGATAAAGACTTCTTGTATGCCAACAAAAGTATAACACAAGGCTTACAAACGTAAGTCAATAATCACACGTGTTAGGACGTTTTAAATGGAAGGATACAGGCACAAATGGGAATCAAAGTTAAAAGAAACAAGAATGGATGCAAATACAATAAATACAGAACAAAATACAAAATTGCTCACACATGCAGGCGTTCAGTAATTAAAATAATTAAAATTATACAATGGGAAAGATTAGGTATATGATTATAATGGGACTTTCAAAATACAAATACATAAAGCATATATACGCTATACATATACATACATATACAAACATATATAAATGTAGACACGTACAGTAAATGTTAGAAAACACATACAATTTACAATCTAAATAATAAGGGAAAAAATGCTATTAATGTATGCAGAAAACGATGCAAAAGGTGATTTGTTCTGAACAATGGCAGAGGAAGGAGGAGGCCCCTCTATATTGTTCTTCTGTAGACAGTTCATGAGTGTACATCTTCCAGAAGTGAATTTAGTACGTATAAATATTAGATGCTTGGCATCCCGGATTGTGCCATTGGAGCAAGAACACTGGTCACAGTAGGCGACAAATTGAAGCGTTGCAAATAGGCCTTAAAGTTTCCATACCCAGTTAGAAACTGGGTAGGTTTAAAATTAGGTTGAAAATGGTTAGTCTTTGAATAGAAGAAATAAATTCCTTGGAGAATTGCACATTATTCGATATTTGATATAAGTTATTCCACTTAGAAGTAATCTTTTCCTTAAAAACATTCTTATGATTTCGGAATGCTAATAAGAATTAAATCGCTTAATTGTGTCGCTTCTTTTGCAAGCCAGTCAGCACGTTCATTGCGATAGATTCCCGTATGACCTCGAACAATAGAAAAGAAAAATTTTACACCTCCGCTTCGAAGAAAATTGCGGTTAATTTGCTTTTTAACAATTAGTTGATTTCGAGAATTAATATTACTTAAGGCAGAAAAGAAAAAAGAGAATCGTTGCGAATAAAGAAATTGGATGAACGAATTTCGTTATTACAGATCCAAGAGACAAGCTGATAGATTGGAATATATATAAAGAAACTCAAAATATTAAATAAAAAAAAGTTAATTTATTGAATATTACAAAAAAAATCCTATATTTTTGTATCATTTATTCTATATAATACGAAAAATTTTGCATGTTCCCACAACAAAAAGTACTAATCAATGATAAATGTATTAAAACAATTGATTTCCTAAGCTATGTGAGTGCAAATGATAAAAAAAAAGAGAAACATAAAACATGACTATCGGAATTTGCTCTATTTCATTTGTTACAAAAATCGTTGGTTAAATTTGTTATCTAACTTAATAATTAGTTTATTAACATTCTACTTACATGTGTTGAAGGGGTTATTTGGAACAGTAAACATGATTTTGAATTACTGAGGATGATGAGATCTAAACTGGCACCATCCTCTCTTAATTTTCCATAAAAATGAAATAAAGGAAATTTATTTCTCAAGCAGGATCATAATTTTGTTTTGCCTGGCTGAAGTCGCAGCATTTTGTTCCATTGACGAGGAATGGTACCAGCTCAGATGTCCTGGTCACTTGACCACTGACCGAAATTACGAGGACCGTCACCAATAGCCTTCGAGTTGCTTTAGAATGTGACTTCAATAAACACTCCTTCACTCAGGTTTTGATCTTCCAAAAACATCCTATAGATAGGCTGATATCTATTAAGGGTACCAGGAGATGCTCGAAAGAATAAAGTGCCAAAATTAAGATGCTTTGTTCATGAGACATACATCTTTAAAAATTTCCAATAGAGCTTAGATTTTTTTGTGATCTTAATAAAAATAGATTAACCATTTTGTAGAAATAGAAAAATAATTTTTCAGTTAAAAAAACATTTTTTTTTCTGTTTAATTTAAGTCGGACATAGTTTTTGAGATCTCATAATACATGCTTAAGTTTAGGTACCATTTTTTAAAAATTATCTCTTAAAGATGTAAAATGTTTTTGCAGATTTTTAAACAATGCACAAAATATAGTGAACCTATTTTTTTTGTAAAATTTTTAGATAGTTTTTTCAAAAAAATCATAAGACTGAAACTTTGAAAATGTTTACTTTCCCCCCTTTATTCATACATAACACAATTTTTTTTTAAAGTATGTTCCTTCTTCGACTAAGAAAATAGGTTCATTTTATGCACAGGTATCCTGTATAGAGGTATAAATAAAATTTGGAACCATATAATGGAATAGTTTTTTTTAAAAGTGTACTTCTCTCTAAAAGCAAAAAATTAAGCTTTGGAGAACAATATTTGTCAAATGCTTTTTTAATATTCTAAGTTTATTTTATCAACGAACATATAGGTGTAATACATCTTTAGATTCAGAAAAAGGTGCACTATTTTTAATACTAAAATTGAAAAATCGATTTTTTGAATGTGTGTATGATGTGCCCTGTTTCACTTTGTGATAGCGGTTGGTTCCTGCCTGACTCTGAACCCCCTTGTCTACCTGTAAACCCGGCTAGGTGTGTGGGAGAAACTGAATGATCCACAGACATGATTTCAATCTAATTAATTTATTGTTACCAAATATCAATCAGATACAATAACAATCTAATTAAGGTAGGTGATTAAATAGTAGAGCGCAGAGGTGAGATTCTATAACACTACGGACTCTCAACTGAATCTAAGATAGCTTAAATACGCTCAATATAAACTACTTCGCACACTAATAAGCTAACTTCTAATTAAACAAGCTCACGATACCTGTAGTTTTTATGCATCGGATCCTACACTGGAAACTTGCAGGTGCTCTCTTCTGCTTGATCAATGTCGTTAGCTCCACACTCTGTAATCTTTTTCCTGGACAACTCCAAGACCTCTTACTAATTCCACTCTCTCTTTCAATCTTCATCCAACAAACTAACTCGCAGACCTATGTTAACTCCTACTTGCCAACTCCAACGTGCCAACCCACAAACTCGCGAAAACAGAATTTATATAATATACTTCATTTACATAATCACGCTTTCTTGGTCGGCGAGAGTTGGTTGAATTAATTATTTTTCCCCAGAAGAGTTCCCAAGGTGTTAGTATAGTCGAGGGTAGAACCGTCACACCTTAAACCTATCAGTTTTTTCATGCTGGTGTGTAGTGGAAGTTAGGCATGAGGGATATTAACCGCCCTCCTAACTCATTGGACTCGTAATTATGATCTTGTTTTTGAATTATGTGATTTGTCGTTAATACTATGCTGCTTCCAGTGCAACATTACTGAGATATCATTGAGAATAGCCTTATCATTGCTCTTCAAATCCAAACAGTTATTCGTAGTAGGGCTTTCTCAATTGACTGTTTATTGACATTCATTTTGAAGCCACATGCGTGGCCACGGTAGCCTAGTGATCAGAGTCACGAAATCGTGGTCGGCATTGACATGTCTCGAGCCCTAGTGCCACTGAAGGCCCACTGTGTAGAAGCTCTTGTGGTGGTGGTTCCTATATATAAGACACTAACTGCCGCTGGACTGAAGTGGTCATTTTGGCCCAGGGATAGGGTGTGTGCTTTCGGAACGGAAGGTACTGAGAGCGAATTTGCCTTCATTGGTGACTCTGGGGAACTTCGAACAGCCGCACAATCGTGGCTCCATCTATTCAACGCAAATGCAACCAAAGCTGCCTCACACATGATGCAATCAACAAAACTCATCTCACATATGACGCAATCAACAAAACCCGTCTCACACATGACGCAGTCAACAAAGCCGTCTCGCACGCATGACGCAATCAGCAAAAAGCCGTCACATCTAGTGACGCAACAGCTCACACATTAGCCATAACAACGATATCGTTCATTCACTTTACTGACTCACTGGTAGGAGAGTGTTGCTATATATAAGACACTAACTGCCGCTGGACTGAAGTGGTCATTTTGTCCCAGGATTACGGTTTGTGCTTTTGGAACGGATACCGAGAACGAATTCGCCTTCAAGTTGATGCACGTGTAATCTGCGTCGAGGCTCAAAGTCTTCCCGTTGGCGTTATCTGGAAGTTCAGAGAGGGAGATGCTAGCTCAGGTGTCGTCCTCTTCATTTGGACATGAGTCAAAATTACGATATCCGTCGCCAATAGGTGGATTTAAATTGAAAACTAACACCAATTGTTTCTGTGGGTGCATTGGAGATGCGGATTGCGTTCCATTGCAGTTTCACCAAAAATTATCACCTTACTGATCCCACCGATACAAACCCCTAAAATTATGGTTTAGCTCTTTAGTTAAGAACACGAATATTCATGTGAGATTGAATTCTTGGTCCAAAATAGCAAAAGATATCTCCAATAAAATTCAAATAATTCTTTAGTTGCTTTTTTCCTTTATGTTTAAAATAAAGGTAAGTCTCTAATATGAATCGTCTTCCTTAAGTTACGGATTAATTTATTTTTATTAAAACCAAAGGATAAATTGAGGTGAACAAATTATCATCAGGAAATTGTGGCGTCAGCTGGAGATTATTATTGTTTTTGATGCACTTGCAAGAGATGCTGGAATGATTTTTTCCCCTTCTCTTGCCCTACTGTATTCTTTTTATTATTATTATTGTTGGCTTTGTACTTTTGTGTTGAGTGATTGTGTATTTGTGTTGATTTACCTTATATATATATATATATATATAATTCGTATTGTGTAATTATTTATATATATCGTGATTTTACCTTTTATTGGTAGTTTTGAACGTATGTTATAAAGCTATGTTTAATTTATTTTATGTGGTAATATATGTGTATTATAAATTTGCCTTTGGTTTGTGTGTAGTGTACTTCTAAAAAAAGGAAAATAATATCCTTTTTTAAAATAAAGATTGAAGCGGAGTGGTTATTTCCAGGGGAAGCGGTTTGTAACTCTAAACCCCTTTCGGGTGAGTTCGGTCCCCCTGTGTATTCTACCAATAGCCTTCTCGTATTGCTACAGAGGATGACGTCAATTAAAATTAAATAATCAGTTTGAAACAACACGAGGGCAATTGGGCCGTGAACCTCATAATTTTTAACTACAGTCACTTGACAAGAAGATGTGAGGATGACACGAGTTTCGAGAGAGCCAAGGTAAACCAGTCCAGATACACAAAATGTCCTTTGTGACATATGGACTCGAATTGACTCTATCAACACCGATCACTATCTCAAGGCCATTATCTCTCTGCAACCCCAACCACTGCCTTAAAAAAAGTAGCATCAACCTAGTCCTCTGATGGTATTTCATAATTGTAAAAATCCGATTTCAAAAGCTTTTTTTTGGGCAGAACTGAAAATTAAGTAACATTGTGATTGGTCTATCCGCATTTTCCGAATAAACCTCTTGGGGAATTACATTCTTCAAATATTTTTTAATTGAAAACTTCCTTTAAAGAAGGAGACGCGATATATGTAAATTATGTCGTGTATTTAAGTATTAGCTTTCTGGTTCGAGAAAGAGAGAGAAGTTAGAAGCTAAAGGATAGCGGTGAAAATTAACGTAAGATAACGTAAAGCTAGACGAGAGAACTTCGTAGATTATTAAAGATTGACGATTGGGTCAATTAGTAGTTAAATTGAATTCGGTTGGTTTAGATTGGGTTATTTTAGAAATTATCTTCGAATATAAGAAGGTATTTTGCCTGAAAGTGCAAAGTGTAAGTGATCCGATTTATTATTATCTCTCCAATTATCTCGTCTACTTCGCTATTGTTCCCATACTTATCAATTGGTGCATTTCTTAACTTGGGTTGTTGAATTTGTATCGTTGTTGAGAGTAGTAAATAAATTCTGTCGTTTTGAATATGGCTAGTTTTCCTCCTAACTCTCATACACTGACGGTTGGGGAAACCCAACCAATATTACACATTATTTGAAAAAATCACATTAAGTGTGAAAATGAATAATTTTCCTTTCAAAACTTACTTCAAATTCACTGCCAATAGCTTAATGAAAAAAAGTGAGGTTCTTATTAAATCAGACTCAAAATAAAATACGTACACACTTACATATTCATACAAAAAAAGAAAGAAATATATCTCTAAAATAATGCAATATGCTAAAATACTATTACACTATTTATTTTTAAAAATAAGGAGCTCATTTATATTTCGGAGAGTAAATTACCTTTTTTTATTATTGTTTTGTAATGATCGTATCTGGGTAAGATGAATTGGAAGCTGTATTAGAAAAAGCTCTTTTTTGATAAGAAAGGAGACACTTTTTAAAACAGGAAGCTTTTTCGCCGCTACTCTAATGCATAAATTGTATCTTTTGAATAAAGATTAGACAAAAAAAATTCAATTATATTAAAAAGCTTTAATATTTTAGGGTAAAAAACGACCACTCATTATAATTGCCTTAGTACCGCTATAAAACTAGATAGATATATTTTAAAAAGAGTTGCAGAATTTAATTGAAGTAATTTGTATTAAAAGGGGGAAAATTTTATAAAATTTACAAAAGAAATTGTTTGACATTTAAGTTCGTTTATTAGATTGAATTTTGAATGCCTTTTTCTCTAAAGGCATAAAATTATAAATATTAGTCATTATTAGGGACATTTCAGGTTTCTTAAAGCACTTAAAAGGGAAACAATTTCTTATTTTTTTGCGTTACATGAATATTTGGTTCCTCATTTAATCGAAATTATAAATAGAAATAATAATGTAATTCTAAATAAGGAATTTAGAATTACAGTTCAATATTTCTTAGGAATAAAATTTCTAGGATTCTGAATATCAATTAGTTAATCTTCCTTTTTTTCAATTAAAAGCTACATTTTAATTGAGGATTTTTTTTAAAATTAAAATAATAGAAAAGGGAATTCATGCATTTAAATTACACCATTGAGTAGAATAGCCAATATGCTTTTCAGTGCCTAATTACTTAGTTCTTAATTTTCTTAGACACATTATGTGTCAAACACAGTGGAAATTTTTTAAAAAAAATTTCAAGATAATTATGTTTTCCATAAATAACAACATAATTAGATATTTATATTAGTCAGATATGCACAAAAGGGAGAGAGGAACATTGACAGTTAAAACATTTATTTTCTTTCTGAAGAGCATTTAAATCACATGAAAATACAAGGGGTGATCAAATGAAAAGGTACGAAACGACATAAAAATGAAACAGTTAAATATATGCATATTCCGCCAAGGGAGAATGTAGCGAGACATCTCGGGATGCCATTGACTCGGGAGACTCTGACTGGGATCCCGCATGCGCAGGAGAGAGCAAAGACTCTTATAAAAAGCGGCGTCCAAATGATGCGAGCACAGAATGACTCGAGCACAGAAAAAGCATTAACTCCGATGTGTACTGTGAGACACTCCGACGCCTACGCAGGTCCATCAAGAACAAAAGACCGGGGCTGCTCACGGAGGGTGTGGTTCTGCTCCATGATAACGCGCGTCCACACGTCTCCAGAGTCCCACAAATGGAACTGGACAAGTTCCAATGGGAGACGTTGGACCCTCCGTCCTACAGTCCGGACATGTCACACTGCGATTTCCATGTGTTTAGTCCACTGAAGAAACACCTGAAAGGAAAGCGCTTCAACTCGGACGACGTACTCAAGGACACTGTGAAGGACTGGGTCTCGTCACAGCCACAGGAATTCTGGGAACAAGGAATCGTGCGGCTTGTTCATCAGTGGGATCGTTGTGCTCAGGCCTATGGTGTATATTTTGAATATAAAGTCTATATTTGTACCCACCGTGTCGTTTCGTATCTTTTCATTTGATCACCCCTTGTAGAATTATAAGGAAATTTAAAGCATTGTTATTGAATTTTCTGTTGAAAAGGCTTTATATAGCATGAATTGTGCACGAACCTGGAAATAAATTTTTTTAATTTCATTTTCCGTTACATGTTATACTTTATGTATGCCAAAAACAGAAGTGAATTCAAAATTAAAAAATTAGCCTTTGCAAGACAAGTAACCTTTAGGACGTGCGTTTGATTTTTCAACCGAAAGAAATAATCTTTCAAAGGACGGACTGGGTTCAAAAAACAAACAAAGGGTTCTTCTACACTTAACCGCTTTCAGAGCCCCATGCGATCTGTCAAGATGACAATCATTAGATTGAATTCTCTAGCTTTCACATGAAGGAAAATTTCCTCTATCTCTTTTAGTTCTGAATCGCAAAAATTCTCACTATTCAGTAGAAGAATAGCACGCGACTTGTTGGCATTGGTCTAAAACACATGATACTATCAATCATTGAAAAGAAAGTTTTTCTAACAATCATAATTACATTATTATTAATAATGGTTTCTATTATAAGCAAGATTTACAATGTTTCTTCACTTAAGGGATTCTGGCATTTGAAATTTCCCTTTTTGCAGCTAGTAACCTCTTGCTTATTGTTATTGACAACGTTTTCCCCTAGTATTTCTATAATTTTCTGTAAGTTGTTTTCCAAGTTCCTTTAGAAAAGGTTGACATGCACAAATATAACAAAGACATTATATATATATATATATAATTGCAGCCTTATCTATCATGGTCTGGAACAAAAAAAAACCATTGATATTTCTTACCTTCTTCCCTTTGCATGTATAAGGACTAGCTAAATTATCTGTCGTATCTAAATTATCTTTACTTTTATTATAGGACAAAATAATGTCCGGTTTTTGTTCAAAACATATGTTCTAATCGTCAAAAATTTCTCTATTTGTATAAATGATTTTATCCATTGGTTTTAATGAGTTCATTGTCGGGCATATTTTCCAACTGATCACTGAACTCTTGTGAACGCTTTCTGATCTCCTTTTTGGTAAAACTACGATGAAAACATTTCATATGTATCACCATAAAAATGATAAAATATGACCAGCATGTGTAAACTATGGACTCGATTCACAGTCTAGGTTTGAATTAGTTAATAATCAACGTCTTTTGAATTACGTGATCGAGGCAACATTACCCCACAACAATGATTGGTCACGCGTTGCACGTGATACTTATCAAGTTTAGCAGAATAATTGGAGAACAACAACAGACATCGATTAATAATGACGTCATTGTTTCTGTATTTCAGTACACTACCGAGTTCTATTGATTATTGATTAAAATTAATTATATTATAACAACTATAAGGAATTTGCATGCATTTTTGTGCATGTGTATAATATGAGTCAATGGATTGAATTCACGACTGTCACATGATAAAGACAATCACGTGTTCTCCTTTAAATTCAAAACTGATATTAAATTATACTTGCTGTTTTATTTACAAAATTTAGGTAAAATTCCAAGTTTTATAATTTATTAAAAATGTTCAAGTATTAACAAAATTTTCATCAAAATGTTTTCAAGGTTAAAAAAAAATCGTATATTAAACGTATAATTTTAAATCAAATGTATTTTGCTTTGCGTTATTGTTTTCGAAAAGTATATGTACTTTTTAAAAGAAAGTTGGCAGCAGTTTAGCGCTTGTACTGATTGGCTGAAAATAAATGATTGCATTTATCATGAGACTATGACGTCAAATGAATTTATGAACTGATTGGCTGGAAACAGGTGATTGTAGCTATCATGGGACTGTGACGTCACATGAATTTAGATCATTCATCCCAGGCAAGTAAAATACCACTTTTTCCTTTAATGATTTAAAAAATATCAACAACTCAGAAAACGCTAAATACTAAAGAAATAACGTACATGTTTTTAATGAATAGATAATATTTCAAATATCAGAATTTAAATTTGTGGAAGATATCAAAAGATAAATTTTAGAAAGGGGCTGTATATCGACCCATACATAGTAGAAAGCTCCAATTGACATTAAAAATGGTAACACAAAATGAAAAAATAAAAATCAAAGTGAACTGCAAAGTGTGTCAGATTGCCTAAAATATATACCTATTACAATTAAATGTGTACCTATTGACGAATTGAATTATGAATATATAACAACTCGCCGAAAGCATTGTAATAACTGCTTGGTTTTCGAAATTAATAGCCTTAACTCTCATAACTCTGTGAAAAGTCCACCTTTCTTTCTTTTGATATTCCAAACCCAATATTTTAACATGCCACGATAGTTTCAAAATTGTACAGTCTGGTGATACACATTTAAAATTCATCTGGAGGTTCCAAATTAAAGTTCCGTATTCCTCGTTTTAACGTTCCAAACCCCCTTCTCTATAACTGTAACTGCAAAGAGGAAATTGAATGGGTGCCTGTTTAATTATTCCGCCGAAAACTTCCTGGTGTTACCCAAAACTGGGGGCGTTAGTTCCAAACAGTTTATACAGTTAGGGTTAAAGCAACACGGAATGTGGTTGTATATTTATGCCTGATTTAATTCTATTCTCTTAAAATTCGAACGCGCTGCTTGTATCTGTCTGGAAGGACGTGCCCGATGTTGTTGTGGTCGAGAGCCCTAGTAAATTATTGAAACTTTGTATGAAGGCTGTTTAACGTGAAAGGTGAGGTTATGAATATTGCGACGAAACTTTGGTCGAGTTGACTCGAAAACCGATTACGTATCTGGTCAGGACACGATGGGAGTAATTGTTCTTCTGAGTTGAGTTTAGTTGTTGAAAAATGGTTGCGTATTGTTTAATAGAGTAAGGTGTAATCTGAAATTCACGCGAACAGTGTGTGATAAATTTTGAAACGAGAGAAATGGAATGAATAAAATGTTGAGCAGAATATCGTGATGAATGATAACATCGGTGCTGAACACATCGAACCAACGTTCTTTTGAATAAAATGATTTGGCTCGAAAACTGATTTTTGATCCAAGCATTGAATTGCTTTTGGGAGGAAGTTGAAAAATTCGAATTTGATCTCGAGAAGGTTATTTATCTATCTGTCTATCTATATCTACCTTTATCTATCTATATCTATATCACTTTTATCTATTTATATATCTATACCTACCTTTATCTATCTACACTCGTGTCCAAAAGTTAAGCATAATTGATAATTATGTGAATAAAGAAGGAACTGTAAATCAGAATGGCGGGAAAAGTGATATGCGAGTGTAAAATGGTTATAAAATCAGGAAGCAAATCAAAAGAAGGATAATAATTAATTTTATTATCCAAAGTAGCGATTTGAAAGAAAACTGAGCATAGCAAGGATTCACACTTTAAAGAAAAAATGAAAGAAAACATTAAATAAAATACTGATGCTACAGTTTAATAAGGCGTGTGGTCACCTTTGACAGCCAAGCACGCTGCACAGCGATTTACCATACTTTCTATGAAATGATGAATGAGTTGTGGGCTCAAACGGTTCCAAGCTTCTTGGAGAGCTCTCTTCAGTTCTGTAACGGAGCTTGGTGGGTGCGAAAGGGCTGCAATTTGTCTCCCAAGAATATCCCATACATGCTCCGTAGGATTTAAATCAGGGGAGTTCGCAGGCCACGACATGCACTGGGTGTTTTCCGTTTCAAGGAAGTCATCAATCAGCACCGCTCGGTGACATTGCGCATTATCATCCATGAATTTGAAGTCAGGACGGACAGCACCTCGAAACAAGTGAACATAAGGCTCAAAAACTTCGTCTCTGTATCTTTGCGTATCTTTGATTAGTCACAGACCCCGTGACAAAGAAATGGAGGTCTGTGCGGCCGTCCATCATGATGCCTGCCCATACCATTACTCCCCTTGATGGAAAATGATATCTTTCCGTTATGCTTCTTGGTTCAAAACGTATTCCACGTTCTCTCCATATCGTTACCCGCCGATAATCACTACTCAGACTAAACCGGGACTCGTCACTGAACATCACATTGACCCACTTTCCCACACTCCAAAGTTGATGTTTCAAACTCCAGTTCAAACGAGCGCGTTTATGCGCAGACGTGAGGGGAATGCAAACTGCAGGTCTTCTGGCTTCCAGCATGATTGAGTCTCCTGTAAACAGTTTATCTCAAAATTCGTATTCCTGTGGCGACTGTGAGCGCCGAACCCAGTGCTCTGGCAGTACTTCCCCTCTGATGTCGCGCACTTATTACCAGATATCTGTCTTGGCGAGGGGTTATGACTCTTGGTCGACCTGATACTGGTTGCCGGGTAACATCTCCCGTTCTTTGAAACTTTTGCCACAGTCTTGAGATCACAGACTGGTCCACATTCAGACTTCGAGACACTTCGGCTTGTGATCGTGAGGATTCCAGCATTCCAACGATTCTTTCTTTCGTAAACATGTCCAATTGGCTTCTTTGTGTCATCATTCACCTTGTTTGATGGTTAACAACGTTCCTTCGCACAGTAGTTGCTCTAAACTTGTCTGAACTGCCTATGCTGCGTGAATCGGTTTCTCCGCGTTCCAACATGCACCGGTGTTCCGCGCAGGACGTAGTCGACTGAAAAGTTTTGCATAAACCCAATGTTTCTTCTTCACCCAATTAATACCAGCAAGAAATTTGGAATAAGTTTACGAATATTTACTCCATGTTTTCATTTGGATTTATGTAACTTTGGTTCTTATGTCTACCTTTATCCCAAGTTGTCTATCTATATCTATCTACTTTATCTATCTACCTGCCTTTATCTGTTTTGTTTATCTACATATCTGTCTATATTTATCATCTGTCTGTATGTCTCATCTACCCAGCATCTATTTATAACCATCTCCTCTGCAGACACTTCTTATTTATATCTCTATCTACCTTTATCATCTATTTATATCTCCTTTGGCTCTATCCATGGATACTGTCTGTGTCTCTATATCTTATCCTACTATATTTATATATCTGGCATCTATATCTGCCTTTGTCTATCTTATATCTACTATGTCCTTTATCTCATGTATGTCCCTCTTTTCATCTATTTATATCTGTGTTTTCTGCTCACTCTTATACTGTCTATTTGTCTGTATCCCTTCTCTATATCTGAAAGCTCCTCTCTTATCTACTGGCTGGCTTTATCTGTCTCTCCTCTATCTTAAGCACATCTTCATGTCTGTTTGCATACATCTGCAGCTATCTAAATGTCCTT